>CANNZV010001339.1:0-162619 GCA_947561585.1 Caprella mutica
CCAACGACTGAAGTAGTTTTTTTCAAAGCTTAGTGGTAATAAGATTTTTTCAAAAATGGATTTAAAAAAATGCCTTTAACCAGTTGGAGATGGATGATGATAGTAAAAAGATGTGCACAGTAAATACAACAAAAGGGTTATTTCGAGTTGAGAGGCTTCCTTTTGGAATAGCCAGTAGTCCTGCTTTGTGGCAACGTACAGTAGATGATTTATTTAGAAATTTGCCTGGAACATTTTGCTTTGTAGATGATATTCTTATTGCAGCTCCAGATGAGAGCACTCATAATGCTAGAGTTAAAACCGTACTTAAGATTTTGCAAGATAATCATATGCATATTAATAGGGATAAATGTACTTTTGCTGTAGACTCGGTTGTTTATTTAGGATTTAGAATAGATGCAAGTGGAGTGCATAAAACCGATGGCAAAATCAGGGCCATAAAGGCAATTAAAACTCCGCTTGATGTAAATGATTTAAAAAGCTTCTTAGGGCTTGTAACTTTCTATGCAAAATTTGTTCCCAATTTAGCAACTTTAGCATCTCCTTTATATGATTTAACTAAAAAGGATAAACCTTTTAATTGGACTGTATCGTGTCAAGAAGCTTTTGATAACTTAAAAGATGAATTATGTTCGACTAGATTTCTCACATTCTATAAACCTAATCTTGCTCTTAAATTAGCTTGTGATGCTTCTTCTGTGGTATAGGAGCTGTGCTCTCTCATGTTTTTCCTAATGGGGAAGAAAGGCCTATCGCATATGCATCGAGGACATTGCAAAAGGCAGAGCATAATTACTCGCAAATTGATAAAGAGGCATTAGCCATAATTTTCGGCATTAAACATTTCCATTATTATTTATATGGTACGTCAACTTTCACATTGGTCACAGACCACACACCTCTACTTGCATTATTTGGAGAAAAAAGTAAGTTACCTACCTTAAGGCTCGTTTACACGAGGCTAGTTTACTCGCTACAAGCTGGCGAGTTTACAAGCTTCTAGTGAACTCGCCCCGTGTCATCATGTTGGATAGTTGAAAAGAGTACGGGTCATCATCACTATCTCACTCGCCAGCTTGTAAACTCGCCAGCTAGCAGCGTGTAAACTAGCCTCGTGTAAACGAGCCTTTAGTTGCAGCACGGCTACAGCGCTGGGCACTAATTCTAAGTGCTCATAACTATAAACTAGAATTCAGATCCTCAAAAGAGAATGGAAATACCGATGCACTGTCCCGACTGCCGATGCAAGGTTCTTTAAGCGACTGCGAAAGTACAAAGGAACGTGGTAACACTCTTAAGCATTAATTCAATACCATTTCCAGTTTCTGCCCTCTACATAGCTAAAGCTACAAGTAAGGATAACATTTTAAGTGTTGTACACAATTGTGTCTTGAGTGGAGTTAACTTTCCAGAAAGTACAGATTATGTCCCTTATAAGAAGGTTCAGGATCAATTGAACATTGATCAGGGAGTTTTGTTAATGGGATATAGAGTTGTAGTTCCTCCTTGCTTTCGTGGTAAAATATTAAATATGTTACATGAAGGCCATATGGGCATCACTAAAACTAAAGGCCTGGCTAGGTACTACGTTTGGTGGCCCAAAATGGACATAGAAATTGAAACTTTAATTGTAAATTGTTATAATTGTCAAAGCCATAAAAATAATGCACCTAAACATACTTCTCATGCGTGGGAATTTCTTCAGGGACCATGGAGGCGTATTCATATAGATTTTGCTGGTCCTTTTCGTGGCCAAACATTTTTCATTGTAATTGATGCTTTCAGTAAGTGGCCAGAAGTAATAACCATGAATAGTACCGATTCATTTAATTCAATTAAAGCTCTCAGGCATTTGTTCGCCAGACATGGATTTCCAGTCCGTGTGGAAAGTGAAAATGGTCCCCAATTTGTTTCTGAGGAGTTTACCATGTTCATGAAGGAGTGTGGTATTGTACACACTAAAAGTGCCCCTTATCACCCAGAGACTAACGGTGAGGCTGAGCGTTTCGTTCAAACATTTAAAAACTTTGTTAAAATTTCTGACCCTTCACCAAGTAACTCAGAAACTTCCATACTGAATTTTCTATTAACTTACCGCTCTGCCCCACACTCTGTGACAGGTTATTCTCCTTCATATTTGATGAACAGGAGACAGTTACGTAACTCTTTATATTTATTAAAACCTTTCCTTTCTCAGCATATTGATAGTAAAAACAATTATAGGCAGGAAAATTATTGTAAATCAGTTCCTTCTTTTGAAGTAGGATCTCATGTGATGATGCGTAGTTATACCAAAGGTACTACTAAGTGGATTAGAGGTATCATCAAAGGAAAAGAGGGCGAATTGCACTATTTGGTTGAAGGTGACGGTAAAATCCACAAACGACATGTGGATCAGCTTAGAGCTGTCGGAACGAGTCACTCTCGCCAGTCTGATAGTGCAGATGATCCATATTATTTGAGTGAACTAGTCGCACCCACTAATATAGGAAATGACGATAGAGAGCAAGCTGTGCGGACGACTGTGGAAAGTTCCGATGAGGGTGCTCCTAACTCTGGTAGTTCTGAGAATGGTGTTGTAGATGACATTGTTATAAGAGTGCTACCTCCTAGAAAAAATCGTGGAGTACCAAAAGAAAAATTAAATTTGTAACTTTTAAAGGGGGAAGGTGTTATATATTATTAAAATTAATGTATTGTATAAATATTACATTGTTGTTGATTGTTGGTAATGAATAATGATTACTGTTTAGCATCATATTATGTTTTCACTTGTTAGACCATTCATAGTATGTTGCTTTCTAATATACCTGTAAACTGAATCATAGGCAAGGGAGCGTCTGTTCCAAATTGTGAATTGTCTTGTAATGCTGTTCTTTCTTGTGTCTGTTTGAATTCAGCTGAATTAAGATTGATTCTGCTTTTATTAAACCTTAGCTTAAACAGTAAATTGGCGACGAGCCTGTGATAGTTAATATATACAGTGATTACTTGTGTGTATGCAAGTATATTAAAGTGGTACTGTTAATATTGCAGGTAAGCTCCAAATCCAACAGCTCTCTCCATTGAACTGGAAATAAATTTAAATAATATATATTAGTTATTATTATTGAATCGGTTTGATGCGAATATAATGGTTTCGAGACTTCGTTAATCGGAAAATAAATAGAAAAAGACCTTAATAAAGATCTAGCAGTTAGATTGGAAAGAGACGCCGTCAATGGAATGAAAGAGACTCGTCAATGGAATGTTACGGAATGAGAATCTAGTAATCGTGGAAGTAAGAGGAAAATGAACAAACAGGGTGCAAAAACATATTGCAAATTATATTAATAAACAATCTAAGACTACATTGTTATCCCTATCTAGTGCTATTCTACAAAACAGAGAATTTCAATGAAACAAAAAGGAAAATAAACTTGGTCATCATCCAATTCGCAACTGTTCGTATCGAAAAATTCTCTGCCTCTTTCTTCAATTCATGACTGTTACATAGTGTCATTCGTTGAAAACTCTCATAAATGCAACATGAATATCTTACATATTTACTATTATGAATTTAAGATAGTTTTTTTAGTATAAAGTTATTAATAAGTAATCACTGTTAATTTAAGTA
The DNA here is from genome assembly GCA_947561585.1 of Caprella mutica. Lineage (NCBI taxonomy): Eukaryota > Metazoa > Arthropoda > Malacostraca > Amphipoda > Caprellidae > Caprella > Caprella mutica. The sequence goes on from CANNZV010001339.1 coordinate 3,617, forward strand.
GGGGTTTAACGATTTCTTTGGAACCAAAGGCCATATCGCTGACAATGAAATTAAATACAAGGGACTAGAAGAAGCAGTCAGAAAGGAAAGTGGCTCCATGAACAAAGTCATGGGCTTTTGACACCCTTTCGGTGAAAAATGATGGGGAATGTGGAGAAAGAGATGGGGAATGGTGAAAAATGATGGGGAATGTGGAGAAAGAGATGGGGAATGGTGAAAAATGATGGGGAATGGTGAAAAATGATGCGGAATGGTGAAAAATGATGGGGAATGGTGAAAAATGATGGAGAAAGAGATGGGGAATGGTGAAAAATGATAGGGAATGTGGAGAAAGAGATGGGGAATGGTGAAAAATGATGGAAAACGGTGAAAAATGATAGGGAATGTGGAGAAAGTGATGGGGAATGGTGAAAAATGATGGAGAATGTGGAGAAAGTGATGGGGAATGGTGAAAAATGATGGAGAATGGTGAAAATGATGGGGAATGGGGAGAAAGTGATGGGGAATGGGGCAGCAACTTTTCTAGCACGTACGGATACTAAATGTTGTCAAACTAAGTGTTAAAAAATCCATTTGCATCAAACGAAATTGGTTCAATTATCGTTTTTGTAAATAAAATTTCAATTCTAAATTATCCATGATAATGTTTCCAGTAGCTAGTGTATGCATAGTACCTAAATAAATAGAGAAGTATACCAAGTAAAATATTGGAACATCCGAAAAATTATGAATGAAGTCAAACAAAATATTTTCTATTTGTTTCGATATAAAAATGTGCTATTATTCAGTTAAATGTGCATTTTTATGAAAATTGACTTGCATATAATTGTTTTTATCATGTTTAATTTACACTATTCACTTATATCACATATATATTAAACTGGTAGAAATTTATACACTCTATAGATTTTAAATCTCAACAATTATGGAACATTTTTAATTTCAACAACTACGGAACATTAATTTTAATTCCAAACATTATTTTAAATTTCAACAACTACGGAAGATTATTTTTAATTTCAAATATTTTTTTTTTTTTTTTTAAAGACAATATTTTTCCATTAAAAACAAGAACATTATTTTTAATTTCAACAACTACGGAAGATTATTTTTTATGTCAACAACTACGGAATAGTATTTATAAAATTTGAACAACTACGGAACATTATTTTAAATTCCAACACAACCACGGAATATTAATTTAAATTTCAAATTTGGTACAGTTGACGACTTTTCAAAGATATTATCTCAATACCTATAATACATTCTTAAATTCTACTGGACCAAAAAATTCGAATAGCGTTCCCAAATAATAAAAGTCGAACCATAAAACAATTTGAAAAATATATATAAGCTAGGTATTCGTTTACTTCGTATGGTCGAAAGTCCTCATGATTATTATTTCGTTGCCTGAAAAGTTAACATCGTCAACTTCTTCCAATTAATTTGTTTTCTTCTAATATAGGAATATTGTGATATAATATCAAAGAAAAAACTCTTCGCATGATTATAATTACTCAATTTATAGTTTTACAATGTTTAAATTTGATAAAATTTGACCTCGTGTACCCAGACTAATTTTAAAATATCTACAAGCATTACAATTAGTAAAGTTTCTGTTAGAAATGGGAAATTAGTAAACTGCACTATATTTAATCGAAATTTGTTATGAATAAAATTGTACAATATGAAAGCTTGAGTAAATTACAATTATTTCAAAGCAGAATCTAGGAATTCTCTACAAATGATCTAATTATTATTAAAATTTTATTTTAATTCGTATCCATAAATACAGTGATTGCCATGATAGCTTCATATATCATGGATACCAATTAAAATAAAAGGTTAATAAATATTACATAATATTTTCTAACATGATCGGCAACTTGGGATCGTCCGATAATTCAGAACTCAACCTAGACGAAATATCATTTCATTGGAATTTAATACTGAAGCTGACATCGAATCAGACTGTTGAATGAATTAATTGAATATCAAAATGTGTTACAGTATCGCGTGTGTTACGCTACGGGAAAATGAAAGAGAACGCCGCTAAAGCCAGACCACGTGACACAAGCATGGAGGTGTGTCAATTCCTAAAATTGATTCGGAGGAAGAGGATATTACTAACTACTTACTGTGGTTAAACAATTCATAACTCAAAGTAAAAAATAGGAAATAAAACGATAAATAGATGAAATTTAAAAGCTTTATGTTTATGCTATGATATTAATACACTTCCGGTAGATGCTGAAATCATCTTATCATGACATAGTAATAGAGCCATGATCTATATAAATATCAAAAGACTTGAAATACATTCCTGAATCACAGAGTATATATCATATTCTTAAAAAGATAATTGCAATAGGTCATTGTTATCATATATGTACGTTAAATTATATTAATAATTTAGAGAAGAATAGCTTTTTCCTTTTCACCTTTCATAATGATAAAGATTTTCATCTTAATATGCTCGCAAGCATGTGTATTCGAAAATATACACTTTTATGCTAATATCATCAGAAACGAACCATCACTTTTATTCAAAATGTTTCATTTTTTACGATGTTCTGGATTTAATTGGATGATAAATTACAATTATTGACTTATTTACATTGTGTATTAAAATTTAAATTATGAAAAATTTCGGCTTTCCTGACTCACATGTTAACTTCGGCTGCCACAAGATGGCGCCAAATCCACTCATATATCACTTATATTATATCATTTATGAATTAAATAATTTATTAAAGTATATATTAGACTACATTAAATGAAAATATAATTCTAATAGTATTTACTTACTTACCAAGACCATGAATTAATGCGCTACTAATGAATTTACTATTTTGATTTACAGAACACCCGGTGTACGGGCCCTTCTATTTTTCTTAATGTCTGAAGTGTCGATCCGCCAACAGTGAATTGTAAAGAAGCGCATTTTTTATACCTTTCTAGCCTCCGAAGTAGGCCAATATTTAGTTCAATTTGTTTGTGAATAGATCACAGTGAATTAATGAGTAAAAAACACGATCCACAGAGATCCATTCCATTATATTACATACACTAGTTAGATTGGTTATGATGTGTTCGGTGAAATGAGAAATATATGAGCAACCAAGTCATCATGAGTCAAAATCATCAAGGAAAAAATAAAGGCTACCCGAGAGGCACTTATCAGTCTAAACCCATGATAAATCCATATTATCAAACAGGTGAGTTTTATATTGAAATACCTAGTGCAGTTGTGTATACCTACCTAACTAACTAGTAACTACCTAGGTAGGCTATATTGAAATTTGGAACCTATGTAACTTTCTAGTGTCCCATTAGTGCCATATCCAAAATATTACAACCTTATCCCCTTCTATTATAGCTACCTATATATATATATATATATCTATTATGTTAATTATATTATTGCCATATCAATCATATTGCTTATACAATTCAGTTATCATCATATGATGAAATCCATGATATTATTCACTTTTCCATTATGTTGTTTCTATTATTTTTTTATGAAATTATTGCCTTTGCCTTCCTATAATAAATTGATAGCCATATCCATGATATTATTTCCTTCTCCATTACTTAATATCATACCTTATCCATTTTTCCATGAATATTTCATTAATGTGTATTTTAATACTTGATGTAGGTATTAGAAACACTAACTAAGTACCTTTTTAAATTTAAATGGTGCAGACTGTGGTAGGTACTTACTTGAAATTTCATTGTGAATTTGTGCTGTTAATCATATGAAATTGATTTAAGTTATAGAATTTACACATAAGTGACATAACATACCTAATAATTTCCCATTTCAACTTTTATTGTACAAAAATTACTTACTTATGATTATGTTCATTATATACAAATGTCATTATTTTATATTTTATCAATTTTATTCCCAATAAAAATAAAGGATAAAAAATAAAGGTACAAATTATTTATTGTAAATGATTCTCAGGTCTCAATACTAAAATTATTAGTTGAAAACAATTCTTACTTTGTTGCTGTATAATGTATTTACAGACATATTACATTTATCTGTGAACTGAGAGTAAATGGAGCATCACATCACCAGTTTTTATTGGGGGGGGGGAAGGGTTTAATGTCTGCTTCAGAACCAAAGGTCATATCAACAACTTGAAAAGGAAATTAAATACAAGGGACTGGAAGAAGTAGTCAGAAAGGAAAGTGGCTCCATGAAATGATGAACAAAGTCACCTACCAGTGCTACCACAAGGCACCAGTGACCATGCTCATGAATACAGAAAAGCTACTCTGAATACTATTAAGCTGTCACTTACCAAGAAATGAGACAAAGAGTGACACAAGCACCAGTGGCCACACTCACAGATGGAAGAGGGGAAGAAGTAGACATTGTAGTAATCATAATTCATTATGAATTAAGCCTATGAGCTTACCTAACACAAAAATAAAACACCTCATAGTTGAAGAGCAATGCTCACCCTAGCACTACTCTCCAAAACTACAAGTAGCTTTAAAAAAATAATAAACATGGTAATGATGAAAAAAGACAATCCATAATCCAAATTACTACAGTTTGGTGACCAAGAGATGCCACTCTTCTCTTCCATTCACCACAGACAGTTTCACATGTGTACTTTAGAATATATCTATCATCTTGTAGCTTGTTCATGTTTGTTTCATATCATACTAAAGCAGCAGATAGATTTTACAGTAATATTCTAACTTTCTTATTTCAAAATACTTACCTTTCCTAATAGTCTTTTTCTTCAGGTCTCTAATATCAAGTGGCAAATGTGGTACATAACATAACCAAATCTTTCTATAAAATATCAGAAGAAATAAAATTCACTCAACTAGGACTCATGACTAACTTTTCATCATCATCACCATAATCCTCTCTCCAAAGTGATCATCATTTCTCTGCAACTAACATCATAGCATAGAAAGAAATGATTCCTTTCTCTTCATTTGCAACTGAAGGACGCAGAATAAAGGACAATGACTCAATCAATAATATGACGAGATTGACCATGCTCTATTACCTGGTACCTCACCCATGTCTGTTTGACAACATACTTCCACTCCAAGGAAGACATAACAACACTCTACAAACAGTTCATCAACAGCCTGGTCACCTGACATCTCCAACACCCATCTACAGACACTCCAAAAAACACAAAACACTGCACCCGCATTGCCACCGGTTGTACACAAACAACACCCACACACCACCTACACACAGAAACACGAGTCCTCCCTCTCACCTCACACATGGACATGAGGGGCACACACTTTTACACTTCCACACTAGACCCCTCACATCCCCTACACTACATGCAAACTGAGAGGAGGACACCACGCACACTACACACCACTCCCTCCACACACTACAGACACCTCTATACCACTCTCCCTCCCACACCCGACAACACTTCTCTTCACAAACACATACACACCACTTTCACACAAAGAGCTCTAGCCTCCTCCCTTTCTAACAAACTCCTCGGGTCTAGGCCTTCAGCCATCGACCCTAGTGAGTCGGCCATGTCTTGTCATGATAGGGTTACCCTATCACGTCTGAGATGTGGCCACCATCCTTCTCTTCCTTCCTTACTACATGCACAGGATTGGGAGATCGGACTCTGATCGGTGCAACTTCTGTCAAGCCGATCAGGGCACGATCTCTCACATTCTCACACAATGTCCTTCACTACACTTACACAGGACTACACACAACATTCACTCACTGGAGCACCTTTGGACCCATCCTCAGGCAGTTATTAACTTCCTGAGTGATGCGGTTTTCCCTTAGGCCCACACAGTGCCTCGGGTGGCTGAAACCCGGGGCGCCCTTGGCCGCTCCTTCGTCCCGGCGAGGATGTTGGGGAGGTTATACAACAACATACTTCACCTGCAACTAAAATGAATTATTTTTGGTATTACCTCCCTGGTCCAATAACAAAAGTTAAAGAAAATTCTTTTTTTTTAACCTGTTGAAGTTGAAAAGGTAACTTTTTTATACATAAATCTGGAAAAAATAGTTTATTATACAGTATTTTAGAACCAAGGTCTTGGAACATTGCATACAATAAAGTTCAGTATATATGTATTTTTAAATAGTTTTAATGCTTTGGAGTGCTCTTGTATTCAATTATACAAAGCACTTGACACTAACTTGATGGTGAATTGAACAATTGTAAGCTTTTTGTTTGGTTTTATAAACAAACATTGCATGTTTAATATTTGTTGAAACTGCAAATGAGTATTTAAATGTTCAATACCAAACAGATTATATCAATCCTTTTCTTTGGACTCAAAATAGCAATTCTGGAGATGAAAGGACCTGTCATATTATTGTACCCTTTGATGGTACCACCAACTACTAGTAATACTTATTCTATATCCTACTTATCAACTAACTAACTCAACTATACTTCTCTGATTAAAACTTGATTCTTAGATGGCATAGTTAAATATGCTATCCAATTCTTTACAAAAATATTCACCAACTCTATTGATTACACTAACATGTATTCACCCAGTTGCCAAATAATAGAATTAGCTTCAAAATAAAGTGGCAGCCATCTTTAAAACATCAGAAGTTGAGGTGTCAGGGAATTACTGTGGTATATCAAGAAATTCGTGCCACACATAAATGAGTTAAATCATGACAGGGAAAAGATGGATGAATCTACATTTCTTCTGATGAATCTTCTTTTGAAGTGCCTGGAAATGGTATGAAAAGTGTTAGATTTTCATCTAATGAAGAACATAAACACATTTCAAATAAAGAGAATCTATCTTATGCAGAAACTTTGACGAATAACGAGAAAGATGATGCCGAGATTAATATGCTCAATACTGGAGAAAATGCTAATAAAAGTATTAATGAAGTACCTTGTTCAGAAGCTGCATCCCTTTTGCAGGTTGGAAAATTGAATTCCACTCCAGTTTATAATATTGACATCAAATTTTTGCAATATATGAAGGTGGAGACAGAGATCCATTGCTTATCTGTGAGGGAAGTTTGTCACTGCAAGAAGAATTATCTTCAAAATTATCAGACCTATTATCTTCTATGCCTATCGATACTTTTTCTGATATGATGAACTTGGCAATGTGGGACAAAGATTCTACTGAAACAAATAAGCAAGAAGAGGAGAATATTGAAACTGTTTCAAATGTCAGAAACAGTTTTCTTCTGGATTTTGTTGATGACACCATAAATGGTAAAAAGTACATTTTCTGAATTGAAAATATTACATCTGAATGTAAGGAGAACAGAAGATAAGTAGAAAAAAGGTGAAGACCTAAGAAGAGAAATTGCCCATTATCATATAATTAAAAAAGAAGTAGAAATTCAACAGGTCAGAGTTCTCTCTATTCATTTGTTGAGAATATCTCAGAGTGACCTCTTGAGATGAAACCAACTTCATTCCACACGCTTAAACCTATAACGCCCAAGACATGTTCTAGACCAATTTTTTATTTGATAGATCAATATTAGATAGTTAGCCTTCACAATTTAGAATAGGTGGAAAAAATGGTAAATTAAAATATTTTTCAAGTCAAAAATTATTTTAGAAGAATTTTTGAGTGGTTCTAATTTTCAAATCATTATGTGGCATTGCCTACATTTAATTTTATGTGGCATTGCCTACATTTAATTTTATGTGGCATTGCCTACATTTAATTTTATGTGGCATTGCCTACATTTAATTTTATGTGGCATTGCCTACATTTAATTTTATGTGGCATTGCCTACATTTAATTTTATGTGGCATTGCCTACATTTAATTTTATGTGGCATTGCCTACATTTAATTTTATGTGGCATTGCCTACATTTAATTTTATGTGGCATTGCCTACATTTAATTTTATGTGGCATTGCCTACATTTAATTTTATGTGGCATTGCCTACATTTAATTTTATGTGGCATTGCCTACATTTAATTTTATGTGGCATTGCCTACATTTAATTTTATGTGGCATTGCCTACATTTAATTTTATGTGGCATTGCCTACATTTAATTTTATGTGGCATTGCCTACATTTAATTTTATGTGGCATTGCCTACATTTATTTTATGCTTCTTACTGATAGAATATGATTATAGGGACTGAATTCAATATGGACATTTTATGTTTTTCTAATGTCCTCCCCAGAGGACATTGGGTGTTAACTGTTAAAGGGTTAAGACTATGACAATCATATCTAGAGGAAGAACATCCAAGAATTCAACCATCTACATTCAAATGTAGACTCAAATAGGCTTACTTTATATATATGTAGGTTAGATTCATAATACAAATGATTATTGGAATTTATAAATCTAGTTATATACAGATATAAAATAGTTTTTAAATAGTTAAAAAACTGGGGATGGGATACTGTGACAGGAATATAGGGAGTATTAAAGTGTAAACAAGACAAAAAATTAATCATATATATTTATGCTTCTAATATATTTCTAAGGTATATTGATTAATAATGTACAAGCTTGAGTGTTGGCACAACTGTACATAATAAGCCAAGGTAGGTTATTGAAATGTCAAAGGTATATGTTCTAATGTTACTGATATTATATTAATGTGTATATTATGTTACAGCCTTGTCATTGAACTTTTTGTACTGGTTTTTTGTTCTGTGTTTCCATTGTACTCCTTCACATTGTACTTCTATATGCATCTGTTCTTCATGAATGTACATCATCCACCTCATCATCTCATTGCTCCCTCATCAAGTCATCCATAGTATTATTTTATTGTTCAAGTCACTATACATACAATAGTCGCAAGCCTCAACCAAGACCTCTCGGCACAACGTATTTGCCAAACCTAACACTAATACAGTATGTACCACAAAGAAGGAAACATGAATTTAACTGCTAATAAACTTTGAGATATATGGAGATATTTTAATGATTTTTGTTGCATTATGTTCAGAAAAGTGTTTTTATAACACTGTAGCAAACGAAGTTCCTTTTCTTTATTCTATACTGTACAGGGTGTCCCATAAGTAGGCTTACATTTATCACAAAGACCATTTTTTTAAATCTTTAATACCAAAACAGCAGGAAATTTGTTATAGCTTTTAACATAAACCAATTGATCCCTCAGATGCACAAAATGGCCTTCACCATGCAGCATAGATTCTGATCTTCACCAATTTCTGCAGAAGTATTATGAATGTTATTTTTAAATTAATTATTCTTTTCAGTGTATTTTCATAACCTTGCTCGTATATACACCCCAAAAAAGAAATTAATTTCTGTCAGGTCAGGTGACCATATGAAAGTTAGTTTAACCATATGAAAGGTAGTTTGACCATATGAAAGGTAGTTTGACCATATTGAAGGTGGTTTAACCATATTAAAGGTGGTTCAGTAGCTGCAAACTTACTATAGGGCTGAAAACAATCTACTTTCTGCTCGGACTGTCAGACACTCTGCCGAACTGACATTGGGACGAAAAACTTATTTCATGTGTATTCATTTCATGAACTACAGCCTCAATTTGATTTTTTTGAGTTGAAAGTTATAATTTAAAGAAGGTAAATACAATTTTCTGATGAGCACATTGTGAATCCATATTGCGAACTCATAATTTTTTATTGACCCTTAATGTGCTGCATTAATTTGAGCATGCAAAAATGATAATTTTATGATATTCTATTAGTTTATAGGGAAAGGAAGCATATTAGCTATATTATGAAAGACATTTTATTTTAAAATTAATTCACAATTGTGATTTACTAATGTAACTCACTATGTAAGCATAAACATGTGTTCTAATATATGAAAGAGAACAAGTGTGTTCATCAAGTTGTTTAAGGAAAATATCTCAAAACACGGGGGCCAATATGACACTGTAGCCGATATGACGCAGTAGCCGATAGGACACTGTAGCCGATATGACACTGTAGCCAATATGACGCAGTAACCGATATGACACTGTAGCCGATATGACACTGTAGCCGATATGACACTGTAGCCGATATGACACTGTAGCCGATATGACGCAGTAGCCGATATGACGCAGTAGCAGATATGACGCAGTAGCAGATATGACGCAGTAGCAGATATGACGCAGTAGTAGATATGACGCAGTAACCGATATGACGCAGTAGCCGATATGACACTGTAACTGATATGACGCAGTAACCGATATGACGCAGTAACCGATATGACGCAGTAACTGATATGATGCAGTAGCCGATATGATGCAGTAACCGATAAGACGCAGTAACCGATATGACGCAGTAGCCGATATGACGCAGTAACCGATATGACGCAGTAACCGATATGACGCAGTAGCCGATATGACGCAGTAGCCGATATGACGCAGTAGCCGATATGACGCAGTAGCCGATATGACGCAGTAGCCGATATGACGCAGGGGCCGATATGACGCAGGGGCCGATATGACGCAGTAGCCGATATGACGCAGTAGCCGATATGACGCAGTAGCCGATATGACGCAGTAGCCGATATGACGCAGTAGCCGATAGGACGCAGTAGCCGATAGGACGCAGTAGCCGATATGACGCAGTAGCCGATATGACGCAGTAACCGATATGACGCAGTAGCCGATATGACGCAGTAGCCGATATGACGCAGTAGCCGATATGACGCAGTAGCCGATATGACGCAGTAGCCGATATGACGCAGTAGCCGATATGACGCAGTAGCCGATATGACGCAGTAGCCGATATGACGCAGTAACCGATATGACGCAGTAACCGATATGACGCAGTAACCGATATGACGCAGGGGCTGATATGGCACAAGAACCAAATAATCACAGGTGCCACAAATATTAAATGTTGCCAGAAGAGAGGAATCAAAGAAAAATTCACATTGACATTTCTGAGTGGCATGGTCAAGTTGGAATTATTAAGCTATTTTCACACTAGGCAGTAGTTCCAAACTTTAAAATTATTTCAAATATCAGCTCCCTACGACATACCTTTTCAAACCAGTTTCCTTGTTCCTCAGACTGCATATGCAATTTTCGTTAAGAGGTTACCCTTTCATTGTTCCTCGAAATCCCGTTTCAGTTTACTGGAGAGCGTCTATCCCTAGATTGAGAAAAACTTCCAACTTTTAGGAAAGTGGTGGCATCTTTGAATCTGAAACAAACAATTAAATTAACATATTCATGCTAGGGTAAATTTATAATTATCAGTCAGTTTCACATCTTCAGTCATATAATAATAAAAGATATTATAATTGTTATTTTATTTATTTGGTATCCATGATACCTGCAGGTATCATGGATACCAATTTTGAACTTTTATATTTACATTAATTTTGCTACAAACAGTTATGAATTGATCCCATTTTCTGTATGATGAAAATGATGGTATAATTTGGGTTTAAAACTTTAAAATATAGACAGTTGCATTCATTTGTACCACTTTGTCTATCAGTGATTTACAGTGGTACAAATGTGTACCAATACATAGTCTACGTGTTAAATAATACTTCAGCACAACCACAAATCAAGACGAGTAAAATTGTGTGGATGTTGAACATTTTTTTTCCGAGGAACCTAAATTTCTCTCCAAAATATTCTAGGTATCAAATTATGTAAAAAAAAACCAAGGCTGTGGAGTCGTGAATCAAAGCTTTATTTTGGTGGAATCTGAGTCACGAGTCGAAATTTTGTACCGACTCCCGACTCCAAGCACAACAATGTAGGTCCATTTTATTTCTTGTTCATCATGTTAAATATCTCATAAGAACTAATAACTGCTCATAGCTATGAATTAAATCAATATTTATAGTTTAAGCATTCAAATGACTCAATATTGCTTATAAAAATACTGTATAACTGTTTGTCGGAGTCTGTGAATTCCTTTCAAAGGAGTCTGAGTCAAACATTTTATGTACAGACTCCGCAGCCCTGAAAATAACATGGCAGCATAGGAGAAAATTATTTGATTCTCTAATGTGCGCTTAAGACTTAAAATTATGGTTATAAACTCTCCAGGTAATTCGTTAAAACAACCCTATTTTATAACCTGGAAAGGTTGTAGAACAGTTGATTTTGATTCTAAAATGTTCATAGGGTCAAGCAGGTAAATTGCGGCACACTAACTTACAGCAGCCTCTAACAACAGAAACATCATAGCTTCAAAACACTCGTTAAAAACTTGCATTAATAAATTATAGCATGCACTGCGCTTCTTTTGGTAGATAAGCAACATTTTAATTAGGGATGAGACGAAGTATCAGTATCGGAAATTTTTCTGGTATCGGCATCAGCATTTTTTCTGGTATCGGTAGCTACTCTGGAACGGTATATGTAAAAAAGTGGCAATACTTTGCCGTTACCACTAGTATTTATAAAATATATCATATAATTTATTATCTATTATATATCTATTACCATGAAATTTTTCAATTTTGATTGATGTGACAATGTTTTCCTTTAGATAGGTAATCCTAATTTTCGAAACTTTTCACGAATGTTTTAAAACTCTTGAGAGGGCCGCAATTTACCTGCATGATCTGACTTGGCCGACCCTATCTGTCACCTGTGAGACTGTGATTATTCCATAAAATCAACTGGTGATTTAGTGTTTCTAAATAGATACAAATTTGCACAGGACTACACCTAAATTAAATTAATCAAAAATGGTGAAGAAATTCAAAATTCCATGAGTAGCCTAATTTTACAACAAATTTAAATTATTGATTAATAGTCACCATTCTTTAGAATATTTTGCACATTCTCTTCTAACAGTACTGCATTAGTTTAATTATTTACATGGTAATAATAATAACTACAAACACTTGACCAGTTTCTGCAAAGTGTAATTTATTATTTCTACCCAGCAACTCACTACCACACAGCTAAATTTAACAAATAACTAATTTTTATTATAAAGTTTTGTATCCAATTTAGTGCAATGTATGTTAATATTTATACCTTCTTAAAGATTTCTATTTTAATACGATATTATGAATTACCACGTGTCCCATCACCCATAGCTCTACATCACAAAAAAGAATAAGTAGAATAAGTTACACAGCGACGCATGACCACTCATCTCGAGAGTCAGGTAAGCAATGAGCTGATCTAGATTCTAGGACTGATCTTTAGGACTAAATATTATACATGCAATTAGCCTTAATATCGTGTTCCAGGTATCATGGATACCAATAAAAATGAAATAATAATTATTATATAATTTTTTCTTACGTGTCCGAAAATGTGGACCTGACCGATAATTAAGAACTTACCCTGCGGGGCTGAATGTTTCACCATATATTGTAATGCATATTTTAAAGAATGTAAATAATATCTAATTATTAATGTGTATGATTCAATTTATATAGTTCTATTCAGCGAAAGTTTTATTTCGCCTGAACCGGAACTAACAAACTCTGTTCCGAGTGCTGTACTATCAGATAAAGATATACTTTGCCCATACATAAGACGTAATTGAAATCTTTTAAAGAATTGGTCCTCGCCTGGTTATACTTATAAATTTACCTATACATGTAACTAAATTTGTGACATTAATGACAATATGCTTTATAAATCATAGAGAATATTATAGACAGAGAAAATTAAAGAGTATTGAATGGTTCTACACCAGCGGTATATAGTATTCGATACCATTTCATTTCGTCTGTGATAGTCTTCTCGTATGTTCTCTACGTGTTGTCTTCCACGTTCGACTTGCAATTTTTTTTGTCGGCAGCTGATTAAAATAGCCTATACGTTACTGTACCTGTGAATTTCAGCTTTATAAACGTTTTACTATCCAAGTATACTCTATCTCGGGCATTCAATTATACTCACCGTGTTCGGAATGTGAGCGTTAAGGCATGGTAGCTGCAGCTCTCAAATTTCGATTTAGAGACTGACTGACTGTCTCTCTCAGACAACTTCTACTTTCGGCCAGACCTGTTCTTTACTGAGGACGTTTTTCCTTCTCTTTCAGAGGAAGTTATTACTTTTGGGACAGTAACTCTTGTAACGTCAAACATTCGGACAGTTTCTGTGACACTAGCGTCTGCCATACGAACACCGATGATTTGGTCTCTTTGAAAGTTCGAGAGAATCGACATTTTATTTAATATCTGTAATAATCAGATATTTCTAAAGGGCTTTTGCATTTTTACCTAATTAAATAAGAAATAATTAATTAATAATTAATTAATTCATTCACGATAGGAATAAAATAGACATCACACCAACACAATCATCAGCAATCGCATAACATTCCAAATTTCAATAGAGTGCAAGAACATATAAAAATATACTATTTTTCATTTCTTTGACAAAAACAAAATTCATTTCTACAGAAGTTCAAGAAGATGCATCTTTGTACGGTAAGTTCCGAGTTATCGGACGGTTGCACATTTCCGATCATATTAAAATATATATGTAACAAATATTATATAACTTAAACTTTTATTTCAATTGGTATCCATGATACCTGCAGGTAGTACCATGGATACCAATTGCAGTAACGAGTTAAATTATATAGTTTTTCATAGATTCGAAAACGTGGAACTGATCTATAATTCGGAACTAACCCTAGTACTCAAATGAAATTGGTATGAAGGGTTAAGACATAATATATGCTAAATCGATTTCAAGAAACTATTGAATATTGAGATCTACTAAATAGAGAATAATAACATGTTACTTATCTAATGCAGTTCCCCTGCCAATAGTTTTCTTTGCGTCAATCGTAGAAAACGTAATTTTCTACGATAGATCAAAGAGTAACTGAAATAAATTATGGTTGATTGATTATTACCGTATTCGGTTGATATCATATTTTTATATAGTAATGAAAAACTTTTATTTATTGTTTACTAACATAAAATTTCACTGAGGTGATAATTTAAATTGTATAACACTATTTTAATTTCTATATACTCAACAAATAATATTAATAGCATGGTTAAATTAATGTGGACGTGCCCTTTAAACCGATTGAATTGTTTAATGATTAGGTTCAGAGAAGTTAAAAGTCCTCTCAAGGCTCCGGGAAAAAAATGAGTTTATAACATAATATATTATAGAACTAAGGTCTACGATCATTATTCTGCAAACTGCATACAATTCGGTTTAGTATATATTTTATAATTTGTTTTTAAAGTTTTTTAATGCTCTGTGAGCAACAATTGAGCGAATCACTAATCTGATGCTCAAGAAGAAGATTGTACACCCTTTGTTTTGATTACAAATTTGAATTTTATAAACAAACCATGCGTTTTCAGCCTTTATTTAAATTATTTTAGATATTAATTGTTTCCTAAAGTATATAAACGTTTCTATTATAAGTTCATTCAATTTTATACCTTTACACGAATATTAAATGGATTTATTAAACCTAATACCTAGTTAACAATCAAAACAAATGGTGTACATTCTTTTTCTTCAGGCTGAAAATTTCTTAAATTAGAAAGTCGGAAGTAAAATAGGTTTTGTCGAGTTTTGATTATAGAAATCTTTAAAGCATATAAAATTAAAATATGCTACCAAATTCGATGCGGTTTGCAGCAAAATGATAAGGAACATTAGCCTCGCTGAATAAGGCAATAAAAATATTTGCTTGGAAAGTAGGAGGGGACCTTTAAGGAAAATTATATGCGTTCAAGAACGAGATATTCTCCTATTAATTCATATTATACAAATGAAAAATAAACATTGATTTAAACTGTTTTCTAATAAAAATAGAAAACTTCCTTCATCCCTCTTTCTATTGTATTTTCATCAAAAGAAGAAAAAGATCGCGAGCCTAGCATTCGTGTCAAAATCTTCTGTGTCGAATTTGGCCGAGTGTTATCACACAGTGTACTTGCGAACTTTTGATGCTAATTTAAATTGATTTCGATATACCGAGTATATAGTTGTTTGTTTTAAGTGCTTCAATTCGTTGTTATGATTTCGTATATGGGGGGTAGCGTATACCCCGTTACTTACGGACCCAAGGCAGTTACTAGTGTCAGACCTACAGGTTATTTGCGGAGTAACTTCTTCCCCTATAGTCAGCACGGTTACACCCGTAACTTTGCCTATGGGTCCTTGACTACAGCTGGTGAGTGTTCACCATTATTATCAGATAGTCACCAAGTAGATTACGGTACAAATTATCGGTCGGTTTAACATCTTCAGTCACAACCAAATAAATCCTGTACCTTATCGTGGATTGGTACTACAGGTTGGTATCACGGATACCAATTAAAATTAAATAATAATCATCATCATATCTATTTTCTTATATGACCGAAGATGTGAAACTGGTCGATAATTCGTAACTTACCCTACTAGTACTAAATATCTCGTCAATATACAATTTCATCGTCAAAAAAAGGAGAACTGGGTAATACATTTTCTACAATACTACCCAGGTCACACAGCTAAATTGCTACTCTTCTACTTAGTCAATTTTCTCTAAAGAGTAAATAACTAAATCCTCATTAACTGCATTGATATTAAAATGTTTCATATCTAAAGAAGTGCGATGTTTGTTAGAATTTATTTATTTTAATAGTGTTTTGAAGCTTTATTTTATTATTGTTTCTGTGGTTTGAGACCAAAGTTAGTTAGTGTGCCGCAATTTACCTGCTTGGCCCTAGTTGTAGTGTCAAAGTTAGTTAGTGTGCCGCAATTTACCTGCTTGGCCCTAGTTGTAGTGTCAAAGTTAGTTAGTGTGCCGCAATTTACCTGCTTGGCCCTGGTTGTTGTAGTGTCAAAGTTAGTTACTTGGCACCATACAGTCCGCTTAGTTAGGTACCTAACTACTTCCCCATAAAATGTTAGTTTATTTGATACTATGATGTCTTTAAGTGACTGCACTCACGGAGTAGCTTTTCTGCATCCATGAACAAAGTCACCGATATTTACATGGTAGGTGACTTTATTCATGACGCTACTTTCCTTTCTGACTGCTTCTTCTAGTCCCTTGTGTTAAATTTTCTTCTTTACATCAGCAATATGGCCTTTGGTTCCGAAGCAGACGATAGACCCCTTTAAAATAATTACCTACAATTATTAATCAGAATGTATGAATGAATGTACAACTGCCATTGATTAATACTAATTAAATACCACATTCTTCCATATATCATGTGTAAATTCCGAGTTATTGATCGGTCCCACCTTTTCGATCGTATAAAAAAGTATATAATAATTATTATTTAACGTTTTTTTCTCGTTATTCACGCACTAGTTTACTTTATATTGCTATTTATTCTTAATCATTTACGTGTATTTAGTCTCTTATTAAAGTTATTGTTTCAGTTTCGTTCACAGACAGTTGATAGTGTAAACAAGCAGACCGCAGCGCCAATTCTGCCAATGCGGTGAACATGTCACCTACATGCATATAATAGTATACATTATTTCTTTTGTTCAATGTATTTCAGAGGAATTAAATCTTAAATTATGTAACATATTACTAACAGTATTAATTATTAAAAACATTTATTATTTACAATATCAATTATTTACTATATCAATTATTTACAATATCAATTAGCTATTTACTATATTATTTAGTAACAACATTAATTATAAGAAATATTATTGATCGACTTTTTTGACAAAAAGTACAAATATTTTAATTTCACCACCTTTTTATAACTGAATAAATTATTGCAGTCAATTCTTACCTCCTCTCACTCTCTCTCTCTCTCTCTATTCACCCCTTCTCTCTCCATTGACCCCTTCACTGCCCATTCACCCCTTCACTCTCCATTCACCCCTTCACTCCCCATTCACCCCTTCACTCCCCATTCACCCCTTCACTCCCCATTCACCCCTTCACTCCCCATTCACCCCTTCACTCCCCATTCACCCCTTCACTCCCCATTCACCCCTTCACTCCCCATTCACCCCTTCACTCCCCATTCAACCCTTCACTCCCCATTCACCTCTTCTCTCCCCATTCACCCCTTCACTCCCCATTCATCCCTTCTCTCCCCATTCATCCCTTCTCTCCCCATTCATCCCTTCTCTCCCCATTCACCCCTTCTCTCCCCATTCACCCCTTCACTCCCCATTCATCCCTTCTCTCCCCATTCACCCCTTCACTCCCCATTCACCCCTTCTCTCCCCATTCACCCCTTCTCTCCCCACTCACCTCTTCACTCCCCACTCACCCCTTCACTCCCCACTCACCGGTATATCTTTTCTCAGTGTCAGTTCAGTCAGTGCCAGGTGATGTTGTGTGCCATTCCTCGCTCCAACAAAAAGTGAAATGCGTGTCTTTTCGAGCTGTGCAATAGAATGTGAAGTCTAGTCTCTAGACTCTGCACAGTCTGTTTCTAAGTCTATTTAGGCTGTGGAATGTGGTAGGCTTTTTCTTTCTGTTAGGCTGATAGTCTAGTCTTCTGGTTGGTAGTCCTTTGGTAGTCACTAGGGCTGTAGTAGAAGTCCTTGAGGGTAATTTTCTGGTCCGTGTGGCCCAAGGAATGCTTACGCTTCTCCTGCACTCATATGTAGGCTAAGTTACGCATTAGCGGTCGGTTCCACATCTTCGGTCATATAAGAGAAAATGTATCTAACTTTTATTTCAATTGGTATCCATGATACCTGTAAGTATCATGGATTCTGTTTCTGATGTACCAGCAGGTATCATGGATACCAATTAAAATAATCATACTGTTCTTATGTGATGTGACCGGTGATGTGAAGCTGACCGATAATTCGTAACTTACCCTCGTGAAGAAACTTCTATTATTCAATCTTTTGTGTTGGAAATAAAGAGAATTTTATTACAACATATGAAGACGGAAAAAGTTTGTGAAAGTTATCGTAGGAGATCACGTTCTTACGTTTTCTCAGCTGCTAAACCGCAATGGAAAACGTAACACTTTGCACTGTATCGAGTAACGTTAGAGTGTTTATATTTGGCCAAGTGTACTTAACTACCATGACCAAATGTACTTAACTACCATGACCAAGTGTACTTAACTACCATGACCAAATGTACTTAACTACAATGACCAAATGTACTTAACTACAATGACCAAATGTACTTAACTACAATGACCAAATGTACTTAACTACAGTGACCAAATGTACTTAACTACAGTGACCAAATGTATTTAACTACAATGACCAAATGTACTTAACTACAATGACCAAATGTACTTAACTACAATGACCAAATGTACTTAACTACAATGACCAAATGTACTTAACTACAATGACCAAATGTACTTAACCACAATGACCAAATGTACTTAACCACAATGACCAAATGTACTTAACTACCATGACCAAATGTACTTAACTACCATGACCAAATGTACTTAACTACCATGACCAAATGTACTTAACTACCATGACCAAATGTACTTAACTACCATGACCAAATGTACTTAACTACAGTGACCAAATGTACTTAACTACAGTGACCAAATGTACTTAACTACAGTGACCAAATGTACTTAACTACAATGACCAAATGTACTTAACTACAATGACCAAATGTACTTAACTACCATGACCAAATGTACTTAACTACCATGACCAAATGTACTTAACTACCATGACCAAATGTACTTAACTACAGTGACCAAATGTACTTAACTACAGTGACCAAATGTACTCAACTACAATGACCAAATGTACTTAACTACAATGACCAAATGTACTTAACTACCATGACCAACATCTAACGAACTAGAGGAAGTACTTAACTAACAGAGAACTATTTAAAATAGAGCCACAGGCAAAATGCAGAAAATATATAGGAATATGAGGGAAGTTACGAATTACCGGTCGGTTCATGTCTTCGGTCATATATTTAAAAAAATAATGATATAATAAAAAATATACAATTATTAATATATTATATAGCAACATCTTATGTGACCGAAGATGTGAAACAGACCGATAATTCGTAACTTACCTTCATAACTTTTACACTAATCGCTTTACCGAACACTAGTACCGGATTACTGCCTGAAAGTACGAAGTTTTACCGGTTACCGCACTGACTGACTGACTGACCATAGAGAGAAAGCTGTTCTGAGGGGAAACTACTTCGTATCCGTCTGTAAGCCTTAGCGTCAAATGCTCCTGAAATCAACCAACAGTTTCATAATTTACTCAATAATTCTGTGTTCATGGGGTAGCTTTCCTGCATTCATGAGCATTGTGACAGACTTGTGGTAGGTGACTGTTCGCGGAGTAGCTTTTCTGCACCCATGAGCATTGTGACAGACTAGTGGTGGGTGACTGTTCGCGGAGTAGCTTTTCTGCACCCATGAGCATTGTTCCGCTGGTGTAGAACCATCCAGTACTCTTTAATTATCTCCGTCTGAAATATTCTTTATGATTTTCAAAGCCTATAGTCACAACCCTGGTGATATTTTTTCCATAATCTCTTGTTTCCCCATCTGTCTGTTTTCCCGTCACATTCCTCGTGGGGAAAGTGTTTTGCTTTCCCATTCACGCTTCAGTTAGCAATTAGAAAACGGTGACGTTTTAACTGCTCAATGTTCACGTCAGTCATACCGTTTTAGTTAGTGTAAGTTACGAATTATCGGTCAGTTCCACATCTTTCGGTCATATAAAAAAAATTATATTAGATTATAAATAAAATGATCAGTACATTCCTTTTTCTTACTTGACCGAAGATGTGTAACTGACCGGTAATTCGTAACTCACCCCACTACAATGTCAGAGAGTTTTAGCATTGTGGTGATTTCAATGCAGTCACAGTAGTGATCCTGCACGTCCTTGCTCCCCATTGGTGATGTGCAGTGTTAGACTAACCTGATAGTACGCAATAGTTCTAGAACTAGTCTTGGTTCTAGAACTAGTCTTGGTTCTAGAACTAGTCTTGGTTCAAGAACTAGTCTTGGTTTAAGAACTAGTCTTGGTTCAAGAACTAGTCTTGGTTCTAGAACTAGTCTCGGTGTTAGAACTAGTCTTGGTTCTAGAACTAGTCTTGGTTCTAGAACTAGTCTCGGTTCTAGAACTAGTCTCGGTTCTAGAACTAGTCTTGGTTCTAGAACTAGTCTCGGTGTTAGAACTAGTCTTGGTTCTAGAACTAGTCTCGGTTCTAGAACTAGTCTTGGTTCTAGAACTAGTCTTGGTGTTAGAACTAGTCTTGGTTCTAGAACTAGTCTTGGTTCTAGAACTAGTCTTGGTTCTAGAACTAGTCTTGGTTCTAGAACTAGTCTTGGTTCTAGAACTAGTCTTGGTTCTAGAACTAGTCTTGGTGCTAGCACTAGTTCTTAGTGCTAGAACTAGTTCTTAGTGCTAGAACTAGTTTTGGTTCTAGCACTAGTTCTTTGTTCTAGAACTACTCTGTTCTAGAACGTTTCTTGGTTCTAGGTTTCTAGCACTGGATTTTATTTGTACCACTACTTATTAATTCTAGATCTAGCGTTTGGTTCCAGAGTGGTTCTTGTATCTAGCACTGGTTCTCATTTCTGGACAGTACCGTTAGTTTTCTCTCTCACATTGCACGCATTCCTTACCACTCATACCTACCGACTGACTGCCTGCCTGCACTCTGCTATGAACTTGAACCACTGTGATATCACCCCTTTGCTTCTCTTGCAACAACTTAGTTACGGAATGGAAACAAAACACGAGTTAATGAGTTGCAACATACTTAGTCTGAGAAATTTGAACATTACTTAAAGACTTTCAACTGTTTAGTCTAAAGAATTAGGGTACAGAAACAGTAGACGATGAGCTTTAAATTGGGATGGAGTGATATTCATTGTTTAGTTTAATAATCGTAACTGACGGCTAGTTAACACCGTAGATTTTTCACCTCAGTACTTTTGATACTCACTAGTGCTCATATTGACCCCTCACAGTGCATTTTAGTACACAGACCTTGGTACAGTGTACCATGCACTTTAATACACAGACCTTGGTACAGTGCACCATGCGCTTTAATACACAGACCTTGGTACAGTGCACCATGCACTTTAGTACACAGACCTTGGTACAGTGCACCTGACACAGTTGCAAACCGCACTGGATGACGCTTTCTCCTCAAGATACAAAACTAGTGTGATGTTCATGCTGTAGCAGTGTGATGTTCATACTGTAGCAGTGTGATGTTCATACTGTAGCAGTGTGATGTTCATGCTGTAGCAGTGTGATGTTCATACTGTAGCAGTGTGATGTTCATGATGTAGTAGTGTGATGTTCATGCTGTAGCAGTGTGATGTTCATACTGTAGCAGTGTGATGTTCATACTGTAGCAGTGTGATGTTCATGCTGTAGCAGTGTGATGTTCATACTGTAGCAGTGTGATGTTCATGCTGTAGCAGTGTGATGTTCATACTGTAGCAGTGTGATGTTCATACTGTAGCAGTGTGATGTTCATACTGTAGCAGTGTGATGTTCATGCTGTAGCAGTGTGATGTTCATACTGTAGCAGTGTGATGTTCATGATGTAGTAGTGTGATGTTCATGCTGTAGCAGTGTGATGTTCATACTGTAGCAGTGTGATGTTCATACTGTAGCAGTGTGATGTTCATACTGTAGCAGTGTGATGTTCATACTGTAGCAGTGTGATGTTCATGCTGTAGCAGTGTGATGTTCATACTGTAGCAGTGTGATGTTCATACTGTAGCAGTGTGATGTTCATGCTGTAGCAGTGTGATGTTCATACTGTAGCAGTGTGATGTTCATGATGTAGTAGTGTGATGTTCATGCTGTAGCAGTGTGATGTTCATGCTGTAGCAGTGTGATGTTCATGCTGTAGCAGTGTGATGTTCATACTGTAGCAGTGTGATGTTCATGTTGTAGCAGTGTGATGTTCATGCTGTAGCAGTGTGATGTTCATGCTGTAGCAGTGTGATGTTCATGCTGTAGCAGTGTGATGTTCATGCTGTAGCAGTGTGATGTTCATGCTGTAGCAGTGTGATGTTCATGCTGTAGCAGTGTGATGTTCATGCTGTAGCAGTGTGATGTTCATGCTGTAGCAGTGTGATGTTCATGCTGTAGCAGTATAGTTCATGCTGTAGCAGTATAGTTCATGCTGTAGCAGTATAGTTCATGCTGTAGCAGTATAGTTCATGCTGTAGCAGTATAGTTCATGCTGTAGCAGTATAGTTCATGCTGTAGCAGTATAGTTCATGCTGTAGCATTATAGTTCATGCTGTAGCAGTATAGTTCATGCTGTAGCAGTATAGTTCATGCTGTAGCAGTATAGTTCATGCTGTAGCAGTATAGTTCATGCTGTAGCAGTATAGTTCATGCTGTAGCAGTATAGTTCATGCTGTAGCAGTATAGTTCATAGATTTTCTCTCATATTGATTTGTTTTTTCAGTCTGTTGCTAATTAATTCATCCTATTGATAACCGATAGTTAGGACTGTGATACAATAAAATATCTGCTAATCAATTAGAGTTACAATTGTACGTTGCAACTCAGGGACGTTGCAACTGATGCTCGTTTTATTTTGTTCGCGGTTGTTGTTGTTTTATTTTGTTCGCGGTTGTTGTTGTTTTATTTTTTTTTTCATTTTGCTACAAGTTTACAATATGTTCGATTAAATACAACCTTATTTATTTTGTTATCATTGTACAACATTTATCTTGTCTTGATTACTTGGAACTTTTTGGTTTGATGTCCTTCACTTTTCTATTTACTATTTATTCATCTTCTTTTTGCCAAGTTATCACAGTTCCCATCGCTATCTTTATCTTCTATCACAATTACTCACCAAGTCAGTGCCACATTCCACAGTGTCCTGTCCTTTCGGGGTACGTTCTGAGTTATGGAACAGTTACACTCTCCCTTCGTTCATATATGAAAAATATATAATATCAATTATGTAACTTTTTTCATTTAGTATCCATGGATGCGAAATATAATGCCAAGTAGGTATCATGGATACAAAATATAATGCCAATTAGGTAGTATCATGGATACGAAATATAATGCCAATAGGTATCATGGATACGAAATATAATGCCAATTAGGTAGTATCATGGATACAAAATATAATGTCAATTAGGTAGTATCATGGATACGAAATAAAATGCCAATAGGTATCATGGATACGAAATATAATGCCAATTAGGTAGTATCATGGATACAAAATATAATGCCAATTAGGTAGTATCATGGATACAAAATATAATGTCAATTAGGTAGTATCATGGATACGAAATAAAATGACAATTAGGTATCTTGAATACCAAATATAAGGCCGATTAAATGTCATGGATGCCGATTAAAATGAAAGGTAAATTATAGTTACATTTTTTCGTATATGATCGAAAATGTGTAACTGCCCGATAACTCGTAACTTACCCTACCTAAAGGTTAAGTAAGATAACACCTCAACCTTAAAGGTCTGTCACCTTTTTAGCTTTTATCTTAGTTGTGTCTTTGTGAGTGTGATTTAGTGTTACAGTCAACCGAGTGAAAATATCTTGCAGCAGTAATTCTAAAGGTGAGTGAGAGGTTAATTCACCTTACAGTTCACCTTACCATTCATCCCATGATTCACCTTACAGTTCACCTCATAATTCATCATATGATTCACCTTACAATTCATCCCATGATTCACCTTACAATTCAGTTAGTGATTCACCTTGCAATTCACCTTACAATTCATCCCATGATTCACCTTACAATTCACCTTATCGTGAAGGGTAATGCTACGTAACTAAGGGTGCAATGCGGTGTAACATAGATTAGTAATGATGCTGTCAATGGTGTACTATCAAGTGTAGTCTTTTATTTTACCATATTTTCTATTTTTTACCATTTGTCATGTTTGTCATTTTACCATGTTTAATTTTTTACCATTTTACCATGTTTTCTATTTTTTACCATTTGTCATGTTTGTCATTTTACCATGTTTAATTTTTTACCATGTTTTCTATTTTTTACCATTTGTCATGTTTGTCATTTTACCATGTTTAATTTTTTACCATTTTACCATGTTTTTGTTAGATTGAGATACGCAAGTGTTAAAAAGGTTCTATTGAATTTAGTCTAACTTAATGAACGGGAAATACCTACTGGAAAAATAGGAAACTTATAAAGATTATAGGGATATTCACTCATAAATTTTACCACGTGGTAAATAATGTTCAGTTTTTACCACGTGGTAAATAATGTTCAGTTTTTACCACGTGGTAAATAATGTTCAGTTTTTACCACGTGGTAAATAATGTTCAAATTTTACCACGAGGTAAATAATGTTCAGATTTTACCACGTGGTAAATAATGTTCAGATTTTTACCACGTGGTAAATAATGTTCAGATTTTTACCACGTGGTAAATAATGTTCAGATTTTACCACGTGGTAAATAATGTTCAGATTTTACCACGTGGAAAATAATGTTCAGATTTTACCACGTGGAAAATAATGTTCAGATTTTACCACGTGGTAAATAATGTTCAGATTTTACCACGTGGTAAATAATGTTCAGATTTTTACCACGTGGTAAATAATGTTCAGATTTTACCACGTGGTAAATAATGTTCAGATTTTACCACGTGGAAAATAATGTTCAGATTTTACCACGTGGAAAATAATGTTCAGATTTTACCACTTGGAAAATAATGTTAAGATTTTACCACGTGGAAAATAATGTTCAGATTTTACCACGTGGAAAATAATGTTCAAATTTTACCACGTGGTAAACAATGTTCAGATTTTACCACGTGATAAATAATGTTCAGATTTTACCACGTGGTAAATAATGTTCAGATTTTACCACGTGGTAAATAATGTTCAGATTTTACCACGTGGTAAATAATGTTCAGATTTTACCACGTGGTAAACAATGTTCAGATTTTACCACGTGGTAAATAATGTTCAGATTTTTACCACGTGGTAAATAATGTTCAGATTTTACCACGTGGTAAATATCTTACCGAATTGATAAGTATAGGTAACTAGAATAGTTTTCAATAAATTGGTATATTAATTTGCTATTATTAATTCATTTCATGTCATTTAATTTATAAATAATTAAAAATTCGACAAAATGGAACATTTACAGAATTCATAATATTAATTTGTCATACCTTAAATTTTTTTGTATTTTCTCCCTGCATCGAGTATTAGAATTATTTTAGTTAATTGAATATTAGACATCAATTCATTTTCCTAAATTAAATGTTTATATAGATCTATGGTATTCATCTTGTTCAGGCCTAAGAAATAGCTACTCATAGAAAACTGTCTTTCACGGAAAACGAAACACTTCAGGAATAACTGCTGTAAACTATCCTATCTAAATATTCTCATTTCAAGACCAGTTTTTTATTGAATATAACCTGAGTGAGTGTGTTTTTCTACAAAACAATAATATGCGCTAATAAATTAATATCACGTTATGAACAATTATTGTTATTTTTCTGGACCGCGTTTTAGAAGGGCTTAGTTTACATTTTTTTAATTTTCACTCCACTCTACCCTGATACATACACCATTCATCTGATATATAATAGATATGTCATTTTCATATATAATTCTATTCATGTCAAATAGATTTATTCGAATAAATATAATTTCATGGTAAGTTACGTATTATCGGATTGTTCTACATTTACGATCATATGAGAAAAAAAATTAGTCTGTTTGAGTGGTCTTTTAATTGGTTTCCATGATACCTGCAGGTATCCTGGAAACCAATGAAATGACATGTTAAACTGTCAAAATTTTCCTATATGACCGAAATTGTGGAACTGTCCGATAATTCGTAACTTACCCTGTTAACAATATGGGGAAGATGTTCAACTTTTTTCAAACAATTTATGTAGCTACAACGTTCATCGTTTTCTATGGAGAATTTTCGTTTTCTTTATCAAGGGCAATTTAAAGGGATAACTATGACAATATTTTTAATGCTTATAACTTTATAAAATCTGTTTCTATATTTACGGCTTTTAAATTTTAATTATTGTAATGAAGAATGATTTTGCCTATTTAATGAAATTTAATAATGTTATAAAGACTTGATAAATCATTGACGTTTCAGACCATATGTTACACATTTATTTAATAAATCTATCTGTTTACATAAATTTTATGTAGATTCCAAATTTTTCATATTCCGTAGATTCAATATTCCCGTATTATTCCCATTTGATTTTCTCTATTTTGTTTCAAATTCAAGCTTAAATTCAATTCCTATTAAGTATTCAATTCCATCATTTGACATCACCTCATTTCATAATGGTCTACTACTCGACACATCTTTTCTAAAATATGTATGAAATATCCGTAGACTCCCTATTTTCCTATCTGTAATTACCGTTTTAAATTCATGTATAGTTCCAATTTTCAATTCCTGTATTTTTTAAATCCAAGCTAAATTATTTTCTCCTAATAAATGTGTTAATTGGCATTGATATTTTGTAACTTTGTCATCTTTATTTATATATCAATTAGGCTTACTTATAATTATTAATTAACTTTTAATATTAATTATCTTTTTTCTATTTTCAGGTAAGGATGGTTTCCAGCAAAGTGCAACAAACGGTAAAGTACAGCCCTACCTAAGTTATATATTTGGTAAATTCACTATATGCCTATAGTCACTGGTAAAACAATTCACTATATGCCTATTTTCACTGGTAAAACAATTCACTATATGCCTACATTCACCGGTAAAACAATTCACTATATGCCTATATTCACCGGTAAAACAATTCACTATATGCCTATATTCACTGGTAAAACAATTCACTATATGCCTATATTCACCGGTAAAACAATTCACTATATGCCTATATTCACCGGTAAAACAATTCACTATATGCCTATATTCACTGGTAAAACAATTCACTATATGCCTATATTCACCGGTAAAACAATTCACTATATGCCTATATTCACCGGTAAAACAATTCACTATATGCCTATATTCACTGGTAAAACAATTCACTATATGCCTATAGTCACTGGTAAAAC
Organism: Caprella mutica; assembly: GCA_947561585.1. Classification (NCBI taxonomy): domain Eukaryota; kingdom Metazoa; phylum Arthropoda; class Malacostraca; order Amphipoda; family Caprellidae; genus Caprella; species Caprella mutica. Next base: position 31,514 of record CANNZV010001339.1, read on the forward strand.
AATTCACTATATGCCTATAGTCACTGGTAAAACAATTCACTATATGCCTATATTCACCGGTAAAACAATTCACTATATGCCTATATTCACTGGTAAAACAATTCACTATATGCCTATATTCACCGGTAAAACAATTCACTATATGCCTATATTCTCTCCATTATTTCTTTTCTTGAAGTAATTACAGTATGTGATTATTTCATGTATTAGTTAGGTATTCAATCACCGGATTAGGAAACATTTAATTATCTCTCCGGAACTAAGACTTCTGTAACACTACCTTGCTGTAACACTACCTTGCTGTAACACTACCTTGCTGTAACACTACCTTGCTGTAACACTGCCTTGCTGTAACACTACCTTGCTGTAACACTACCTTGCTGTAACACTACCTTGCTGTAACACTATCTTGCTGTAACACTCTCTTGCTGTAGCACTCTATTGCTGTAACACTCTCTTGCTGTAACACTACCTTGCTGTAACACTACCTTGCTGTAACACTACCTAGCTGTAACACTATCTTGCTGTAACACTCTCTTGCTGTAGCACTCTATTGCTGTAACACTCTCTTGCTGTAACACTCTCTTGCTGTAACACTACCTTGCTGTAACACTACCTTGCTGTAACACTCTCTTGCTGTAACACTCTCTTGCTGTAACACTCTCTTGCTGTAACACTCTCTTGCTGTAACACTCTCTTGCTGTAACACTCTCTTGCTGTAACACTCTCTTGCTGTAACACTACCTTGCTGTAACACTCTCTTGCTGTAACACTCTCTTGCTGTAACACTCTCTTGCTGTAACACTCTCTTGCTGTAACACTCTCTTGCTGTAACACTCTCTTGCTGTAACACTACCTTGCTGTAACACTACCTTGCTGTAACACTCTCTTGCTGTAACACTACCTTGCTGTAACACTCTCTTGCTGTAACACTCTCTTGCTGTAACACTCTCTTGCTGTAACACTACCTTGCTGTAACACTACCTTGCTGTAACACTCTCTTGCTGTAACACTCTCTTGCTGTAACACTCTCTTGCTGTAACACTCTCTTGCTGTAACACTCTCTTGCTGTAACACTCTCTTGCTGTAACACTCTCTTGCTGTAACACTACCTTGCTGTAACACTACCTTGCTGTAACACTACCTAGCTGTAACACTCTCTTGCTGTAGCACTCTATTGCTGTAACACTCTCTTGCTGTAACACTACCTTGCTGTAACACTCTCTTGCTGTAACACTCTCTTGCTGTAACACTCTCTTGCTGTAACACTCTCTTGCTGTAACACTCTCTTGCTGTAACACTATCTTGCTGTAACACTCTCTTGCTGTAGCACTATCTTGCTGTAACACTCTCTTGCTGTAACACTACCTTGCTGTAACACTACCTTGCTGTAACACTCTCTTGCTGTAACACTCTCTTGCTGTAACACTCTCTTGCTGTAACACTACCTTGCTGTAGCACTCTCTTGCTGTAACACTACCTTGCTGTAACACTACGTTACATTTATTTCATTTAATTATAACTACAATTTCTTTAAATAATCGTTGTTTCCAATATTTATTATACATATGTATTTTATTTTTATTTTAGAAATATTTATTTTTTCAGCTGATTTTATGAATTTCAATTTTTATAAATTTTAGGTCGTGAAATTTCATCTATTAATATTGGTAATGACTAATTTTGTACTAAATTATGTTCTATATTTCTTTGGATGTGTTCTTAAATATTTAAAACAAAACTATAGCACGTCTATTTTAATTGATGTTTTGAACATTTTATCTGATTTCTATATTTAGTTATGGTAGATATAGACAATTATTATTATTTGACTATTATTTTAATTAAGATAATGTATAAATAATGAAAACTTTTTTGTCCATGTATGATCGATAATGCGGAACCGGTCGTTGACTGTGTACTTCCCCTACAAACATTTAGGCCTACATTTTGTAAGTTAAGTAACCTATGACGTATTTCCTAACATTCCTTTCTAACTATTCATATTTCGAGATAAGCCATAAAAGTTTTAATTAAATTGAACTATGAGATGTTAGGCTCACGTCCTTGTCTATTGTCTTCTCTATCTGTGATGCTTTCACTAACGTTACATAGGCCTAAACTGAGCCTACCTCTGACTTATCGAACGGTACCACATTACCGATCGTATGAGAAAAAGTATGTAGGGAAGGTTACGAATTACCGGTCAGTTGCACATCTTCGGTCATATAAAAAAAGATATGGTAACTTTATTTCGATTGGTATCCATGATACCTACCACCTGCAGGTATAACAGGTTTTTATGGATACCAATTAGAATAAAATGTATATAGTTTATCTTTATGACCGAAGATGTGTAACTGACCGATAACCCGTAACCTACCCTACACCGGCTAAAGCTTTAGTCTTTTCTATTTACTTTTCTCTGATTGGTAGGGAAATGGTTTTTCTACCCAATGTGTACCCCAATTGTCTCTTACTGTGATTAGGAGGCCATTTCTATTGTTAAGCTTCTTGTGACGTCAGAGCCTACGTCATAAAGAATATTAATGGTTTTCACAGTGAGATTTTGAGTTAAAATGGTTAAGATGATTAAAAGTAAGATTAAGTTTGCCTTTATTAAAAGATTAAGTTTCTTTACAAAAAAATTTCATTCTTTACAATAGAATTTTATTTTTCACAATAAAATTTTATTTCATTCTATATTTCAAGTCGCAGTTTCTTGCCGTTTCTTCAGGTTAGTAACGTAAGAAGTACTAAAAATAACTTTACTTTTCTAACCAGTTTTCTTTTCCCTGTTATACCCATTGTCTAAGAAGCTGGTGTTGGTCGGGAGTAAGTTTCGGGTTATTGGACAGTGACGCATTGCCGATCACACGAGAAAAAATACTATAATATTCATAGACCAAGTTTTATTTAAATTGGTATCCATGTTACCTGCTCTCCTGACAGGTATCCTGGATACTATTTAACATACAAGTTAAAATAGAATTATTATTATATCGTTTTCCTCTTATGATCGAAGATGAGAAAGTGTCCGATAAGTTATAACTTACCCCAAGTAGTTAATATAGACAGGGTATTTATTAACAAAAGCTCTCTGCTCATTTCCATCAGCGTTAGTGTTTAATCCGTCTGTATCCTCTTAAATTGTCTCTCTGTAATTTCTACACAAATTAATGTCACTTCCGTGTGAACGATGTGTGGTAGGTAGCTTGTTAGCTGGGGAAAACTCTGTTAATGAACAGTACTAAGTTACCGAACATGTAAAATGTCGGTGAATTTGCTACAATTGAAATTTTGATTCTTGTTTCAAATTATTTTTTATGATTTTTCTTCATATTTATTGATGCAGTGTATTTAAAATTTTGAATGGATATTTTTAAATGATGTGTTGATACATTTTCTACAGATGAACTGTACATGTTCTACAGTTTCACGGTCATATCTCAATCACGTATTTTTTATTACCACAAAAAATTTATGGATGTTTTCCAAACTTTTTATGACCATACCTTTTGTTTCGTAAGAATGAATGTAATACATATTATATAACGATGTGATGCATCCACACGATATGTATTTCAATTCCTGTCTACCGGTTTATTAGGGCTATATAACCTCTATTGGTATTATTGTGTTGGATCGATGGTCACCCACGTAAAAGATAATAAAAACCTCAAACACATCCTATTGTACAAGCGGTCGGTTAGGTCACCGCATTCAAAAACATGATTTGAGACATACCGAACTGTTCCATGTATTCCATCGTATAAGAACAATACACACTATACAACGTGCAATTATTATTTGGTATCCATGATACCTGCATTTAATTAATTGGTATATATATGTTATTTTTTTACTTAATTTTAATTTTCAATTGGTATCCATGATGCCTGCATGTATCATGGATACCAATTTCAATAACGCGTTCAATTCTTCCTTATATGTTGAAAATTTGTAACTCAGATTTTACTTCATTAGAAGCTACGGCATGAATATTATTTCAAAGTGATGAATATCCGTTCCAGCTTAATATTCATTTTGAAAATTAAATATCAATGTCCATTTTATGATGTATCTAACATATCTACATGATATATCTAACATATCTACATGATATATCTAACATATCTACATGATATATCTAACATATCCACATGATGTATCTAACATATCTACATGATGTATATAACATATCTACATGATGTATCTAACATATCTACATGATATAACTAACATATCTACATGATGTATCTAACATATCTACATGATGTATCTAACATATCTACATGATGTATCTAACATATCTACATGATATAACTAACATATCTACATGATGTATCTAACATATCTACATGATATATCTAACATATCTACATGATGTATCTAACATATCTACATGATGTATCTAACATATCTACATGATATATCTAACATATCCACATGATGTATCTAACATATCTACATGATGTATCTAACATATCTACATGATGTATCTAACATATCTACATGATATATCTAACATATCCACATGATGTATCTAACATATCTACATGATATATCTAACATATCCACATGATGTATCTAACATATCTACATGATGTATCTAACATATCTACATGATGTATCTAACATATCTACATGATATATCTAACATATCCACATGATATATCTAACATATCTACATGATATATCTAACATATCCACATGATGTATCTAACATATCTACATGATATATCTAACATATCTACATGATGTATCTAACATATCTACATGATGTATCTAACATATCTACATGATATATCTAACATATCCACATGATGTATCTAACATATCTACATGATGTATCTAACATATCTACATGATGTATCTAACATATCTACATGATATATCTAACATATCCACATGATGTATCTAACATATCTACATGATGTATCTAACATATCTACATGATCTATCTAACATATCCACATGATGTATCTAACTTATCTACATGATGTATCTAACATATCTACATGATCTATCTAACATATCTACATGATATATCTAACTTATCTACATGATATATCTTACATATCTACATGATATATCTAACATATCTACATGATGTATCTAACATATCTACATGATATATCTAACATATCTACATGATATATCTAACATATCTACATGATGTATCTAACATATCTATATGATATATCTAACATATCTACATGATCTATCTAACATATCTACATGATATATCTAACATATCTACATGATATATCTAACATATCTACATGATATATCTAACATATCTACATGATATATCTAACATATCTATATGATATATCTAACATATCTATATGATATATCTAACATATCTATATGATATATCTAACATATCTATATGATATATCTAACATATCTATATGATATATCTAACATATCCACATGATATATCTAACATATCTACATGATATATCTAACATATCTATATGATATATCTAACATATCTACATGATATATCTAACATATCTATATGATATATCTAACATATCTACATGATATATCTAACATATCTACATGATATATCTAACATATCTACATGATATATCTAACATATCTACATGATATATCTAACATATCTATATGATATATCTAACATATCTACATGATATATCTAACATATCTACATGATCTATCTAACATATCCACATGATCTATCTAACATATCCACATGATATATCTAACATATCTATATGATATATCTAACATATCCACATGATATATCTAACATATCTACATGATATATCTAACATATCTATATGATATATCTAACATATCTACATGATATATCTAACATATCTATATGATATATCTAACATATCTATATGATATATCTAACATATCTATATGATATATCTAACATATCTATATGATATATCTAACATATCTATATGATATATCTAACATATCTACATGATATATCTAACATATCTATATGATATATCTAACATATCTACATGATATATCTAACATATCTATATGATATATCTAACATATCTATATGATATATCTAACATATCTATATGATATATCTAACATATCTATATGATATATCTAACATATCTATATGATATATCTAACATATCTATATGATATATCTAACATATCTATATGATGTATCTAACTTATCTACATGATGTATCTAACTTATCTACATGATGTATCTAACTTATCTACATGATGTATCTAACATATCTACATGATGTATCTAACATATCTACATGATGTATCTAACATATCTACATGATATATCTAACATATCTACATGATATATCTATGAGAATCAAAAACCGGATGATATTTTCTAAATGGCTATCTATATAAAGAAACTCATCGTAATATTGATATTTATTTGATATTTATTTTTTGTGAAGGGAAATTTTATCCACACTGTGAATTTATTGTAACATTTATTTAATGTCAATATTAAATTTCTCATTTTAACTATTTCGTCTATTTCTATTTATTAGACATAAATAATTAATTTTCTTATTCTTTGTTCTTCTTAAATGTACAATCGTTTGATTAATCTTTAATTACTATCTACCAGTAGATTCTTTATCTGTTATCACATCTATGCTGTGAAATTACTGTACGTTACACTCATTGTATGACTGATTTATCTTTTTAATTGTTAGCAATTAATTAATTAGCTAATTCAAATTAATTAATTAGCTAATTTAAATTAATTAATTAGCTAATTTAAATTAATTAATTAGCTAATATAAATTAATTAATTAACGAATTTAAATTAATTAATTAACGAATTTAAATTAATTAATTCGTTAATTTAAATTAATTAATTCGTTAATTTAAATTAATTAATTAGCTAATTTAAATTAATTAATTAACGAATTTAAATTAATTAATTCGTTAATTTAAATTAATTAATTAGCTAATTTAAATTAATTAATTCGTTAATTTAAATTAATTAATTAGCTAATTTAAATTAATTAATTAACGAATTTAAATTAATTAATTAACGAATTTAAATTAATTAATTAGCTAATATAAATTAATTAATTAGCTAATATAAATTAATTAATTAACGAATTTAAATTAATTAATTCGTTAATTTAAATTAATTAATTAGCTAATTTAAATTAATCAATTCGCTAATTTAAATTAATTAATTAGCTAATTTAAATTAATTAATGGGGTATAGTTCTATTCATTAATTATTCTAAATTACTAATTTCAGTTTTAAATAATAAATTGTTATCAAACTTTTTATAAATACTATTTTTTTCTAAATATATTTTTAAAATCTTCATTGTAACGATTTATAGTTGTTTTTTCCAAATATTGTTACATAATTATGTCTTACTTGAGATATCATGTATATTAAAAATGTTATAAGTAATATAGGGTTCTACTCAATCACCGACTGCTTACAGTTACCGTACAATGGGTGTTACGTCATGTTCGGTAAGATTTTCGAAACGCCGGCTATAGTTGATCTTCCGGAGAGTATTCTTCCGGTTACTCGTTTTTCGGTATCGTATGAGTTTTTTTTCTCTCTTCGATAGCTTAACAATATTTTTGTTTTCTTTGTACAAATTAATATTTTTAGCATTACATCAACTATGTTTACGGAATTATAATGGAAATAAAAAATATCTAATATTTTTATAACTGGATTTTAGCATCTGTTCATTTATCAGATTCTAATCTTTTTGTTTCTGATTTCATAAACGGATCTATCTTTATTTGATTAAATGGTCGATAAAACATCAATTATATCAACTTTTTTTGATTGGTGAATTTTTCTTAATATTAAAAATACTGTGATTGTTTTCAAGAAATCGTTACACTATATAACATTAGATTTAGAAATCTAATTTCCAATCTATTTTTAAATAAATAGATTTAACCGTCGATCTTTTTTGAGATAAGAGGTGTCGTCGAAATTGTGGTTACATATGATTTTGGTTCTACTACCTGACTGACCATCAGCTCCTAGCTTCATTACAGTTTTGGATTCGACAGTGGAAACATCGTTTCGAAGTCTCCTCGTGTTCAGCTTTGTCAAAGTGTATTGTCCAATTGTGAAAGTTTTCTCTTACAACCGTTCAGTAAAATTCGAAGATAACTTCGCGAAGGGGTTTGGTCTAACCGACTCTCGTGCGGTCAATCGAAATTTACAAGGAAATTAATCAGTGCTATTTGATTCATTATATACTGTCATCAGAAAAAATCGTGAATTCAATCAAATAACTTCTTTTTTGAAGTTGTTTAACGACGATCGTTTTTTTCGAAAAGTTGATTTTACGTAATAGCCGGTATGTTGTTCAACTTGAACCACATCGTGAAAATGGAAGAGAGGTTCGAAATCGCATCCTCTTTTCTCGAGAGGCACTCGGTGATTGGGTCTAGGTCGGTCGCAAATCGGTTGAAGATCTCAAGTCAACAAGAGTCTGTTGGAGTAGAGTTAGGAAATCCTGGTAGTCAACAAGAGTCTGTTGGAGTAGAGTTAGGAAATCCTGGTAGTCAACAAGAGTCTGTTGGAGTAGAGTTAGGAAATCCTGGTAGTCAACAAGAGTCTGTTGGAGTAGAGTTAGGAAATCCTGGTAGTCAACAAGAGTCTGTTGGAGTAGAGTTAGGAAATCCTGGTCCTAAATACATAAACGTTCTTGTGGCTCCAAATACGGAGTCAAAATTGAAGAATGCAGTAATAGGTCGGTTCGAAGACTCTATCATTATTGATACGATGGAAGGAACGGTTCTGAAATTACCGAATGCTGTTGTGCAGCAGCTACAACCCTCTGGAACAATTATCCATTCATCAAATACTGGATGTAGGGTGTTGGTGGATGCTTGTTCTGCGATGGATGAAACAGAGATCAAGAGGCTCAATCGTGAATTTATCACCTCAATACCCCCACCCAATCTGTTTACCCCAGTAAGATACAGCATGCCCCCTCCTCCGCATGCTGTACAAGTTCCTAATATTATTGCTCCTCCACTTCAAATTGCTCCAAGTCAAATTGCACCGCGTCCAATTGCACCGCGTCCAATTGCCCCTGGTCCAATTGCCCCTCGTCCAATAGCCCCTCGTCCAATAGCCCCTCGTCCAATTGCCCCTCGTCCAATAGCCCCTCGTCCAATTGCCCCTCGTCCAATAGCCCCTCGTCCAATTGCCCCTCGTCCAATCGCCCCGCACACGATCACCATCACCAAATTAATACCTCATGAAGTGCGAATGGTTCCGGAGAGTAGTTTGCCGAAACTTCTATCTGGTAGAACGGAGACACCGATGATCAACATAGTAGTGTCCAAACAAGCGGCGGACGATTATAGACGACGAAAAGTAGTCCCCATCATAAAGCCGATACCAGGTATGGAATATAATGTTAATTATTATATTTATTGTTGTATATTATAATATTTCGATTAAGTGTTTTTGGTTTGCTCATTGAGAGAGCACGAGTAAAAATCACTTTTACAGTTTACACGAGTACCCCCTGCAAACGAGAGGCAGCTCCGTTTTCTGTGGTAGCGTGTGTGTGTTTGTAGAAAACTTTCTAGCGGGGACTTTTGAATATTTCATATCTTCTCTTTCTAGCACTATTATTTCTCAATGATGTCTATTTAGAGTTTTAGACGGTAAATAATTACTCTTTCATAACATTTTCGGTTTATTATTGATAGTTTGATTATAAATTTTACTGATTGATTACTCCATTGTGGAGGTGTGTGTAGTTTTCTCCCACCTACATGTCTTCTAACACAGTATCAGTTATTTAAATGCTAACTAGAATTATAGTTCAATACACGTGGTTTACCTATTTTCATTTTCAACTATACGATATTTTCTTCCAGTTACTCCCGACAGTTAACCAAATTGATGAAATACGTTTACTGATTTTTGTGGGAAAATATTACTAGGTACATTGATATTATTTGTGAATTCATTTCTATTTTTTTATCATCAGCTGAGACTAATTGCAGCTCTATTCCAAGGCTGTGATTGTACTTGCGGATCATCTCACAGATTTTCTTTGAGTTGAGCATAGATATGTCTTTGAAATGTTTGTGTACATTAGAGAAATTCTAATTGTTTTTTTACTGACTTTTAGGTGGTTCTATTGGTACTACAGTCACCTGTACAGGGTGAACTGTGAGTTATCGGACAGTTCCACATTTTCGTTCATACAATATGATCGATAATGTGGAACTGTTCGATAACTTGGAGTCTACCATGTCCCAGTTTTAGAGTTACATGTAATGAATAACAATTAAATTAGTATGTTTCATTTCGAATTGACTGGCTTTAATTAGATTTAACGAATAGGTTTATTGTATGTATTAATGTGCCAGTCACATGTTGAAGGTTAGCGAGATGAGGTGTGATGCATCACTTACAGGTGTATCCCTTCTGTCACAAGTGTATCCCTTCTGTCACAAGTGTATGACTTGTATCCCTTCTGTCACAAGTGTATCCCTTCTGTCACAAGTGTATGACTTGTATCCCTTCTGTCACAAGTGTATGACTTGTATCCCTTCTGTCACAAGTGTATGACTTGTATCCATTCTGTCAGGAGTGTAGGACTTGTATCCCTTCTGTCAACGTTGTATCCCCCTTCTGTCAGAGTTGTATCCCCCTTCTGTCAGAGTTGTATCCCCCTTCTGTCAGAGTTGTATCCCCCTTCTGTCAGAGTTGTATCCCTTCTAAGGCCTCTATAGCATCCCTTAACCAATTCACTGTACCGCATCTACCAGTGTGTATCCCTTACTCCATTGCACAGTGCTAGCAGTGTATCCTTCACTCCTAGCATTGCTTGCTAGCAGTGTATCCTTCACTCCTCGCATTGCTTGCTACTCAGTGTAACGTTGGCTCTCTACAAGCGACCTCCTTGCCGCTCTCTGTCCCTCTCTGTCGATGAGAACGCAGCCTCACATGTCACTCCCTAGAGTGTGTCACAGCGTGTGCTGTTCTTATTTGTCTTGTGTACTGACTAGTGCTGTTCTTCTTGTGTTGTGTACTGACTAGTGCTGTTCTCATAGTGTTGTGTACTGACTAGTGCTGTTCTCAATGTGCTGTGTGTTGATCTATTTCATTCTCACCATTTCAGTTCATACCTAGTGTCATTCTAGCTATGCTATCTTAGTGTCATTTATTGTTTCGATCCTCAGTGCCATTTATAAGTAACTTCATTCATCGTTTCCCCCCATTGAGTCCCCCTATTGAGATGGTGGAAGTGATACTTTGACACACCCCCCCCCCCCATTGCCTACAGCCACCATGCAGTCTTCCTCCCGCTTCTTACCTCCTCACTCCACCGGGGGTATGAATGCTCCTCACCTCCTCTGGAGTGGTGTGAGGCTGCAACACCACCACCACAGCACCTCTCGCCTCGTGAGGCTGGGGGCAATCACCCCCAACTGGCAGGGGGGCAAACAAACCTATAGCCAAACTATACAAGGTGATTGCTATAGCCTTATCCTTTTTGTCTCTTCACAACAAGCAATACCATTATAACTATATTGGTATAAGGTATACATTGTGGTGTAGCTACCCTCTATAGTCTGTACTGTGCTCCCGCCGTGTACCCCTCTATCTATATGAGCACAGTGCGCCCTATTATTTGTACATGCGTGTTTGAATTCTTCAACAGTTACTCCTTTCTGTTGATCACTGTTGCTACAGTAGGTACCTGTTATACATCCCCCTGTTGTTTTTCTGTTAGCTGTTATATAATAGTGTTGTTATGCTTTACCTGTTCCACAGTGTGTTGTGCGAGAGGGAAATGGAGAGGCATGGGATGGGTTTAGGGAGGGTGGAGTATTGATCTGAACACACGAGGTGTGGAGACTCATCTCACGCTATGGTGATGCACTGAACATGGGAGCACTGTGGAACACATGGGAGCACTGTGGACCACATGGGAGCACTGTGGACCACATGGGAGCACTGTGGAACACATGGGAGCACTGTGGAACACATGGGAGCACTGTGGAACACATGGGAGCACTGAGGAACACATGGGAGCACTGTGGAACACATGGGAGCACTGTGGAACACATGGGAGCACTGTGGAACACATGGGAGCACTGTGGAACACATGGGAGCACTGTGGAACACATGGGAGCACTGTGGAACACATGGGAACACTTTACAACACATGGGAGCACTTTACAACACATGGGAGCACTTTACAACACATGGGATAACAAGTGAACGCGGTGCACCTTATGGGAACACAGCACGCTAACGCATGGGAGCACTGTACACAAAATATGGGAGCACTGTGCACCCACACATAGTCAACACATACCATACCCAATTGCGCTATTAAATGTTGGCCATAGACACATTTACCTGCATTTTTATCCATTTCAAGTAAGATCAGTCTTCTTAAATCCGTTTCAATTATTTCGTATCCATGATGCCTACATGTATCATGGATACCATTCAAGAATACTATACATCTTCTTACATGATCGAAAACGGGGAACTGTCCTTTAACTCAGTACATACCCTATTACGAGTTTAAAATATTAGTTGTTTTGAGTGTTTTTTTCTTTCTTTAAAAGTTATATATCTGTCCCTAGTGCAGATGTCACGTGTAAAAAAAACACATGTTTTATCACACCAGATGAATAGGTTGGTACATTGTATGTGTAACAGTACCATCTTTCTGATGTTAAAACACCCTTATATAATATCCTTGTAATTATTTAAAGGAATATCAAAATAGTATGGAATAGCGTTAAATCATTAAATTAATTTATCTTTTATATTAAATTGCAATCTTTTTCAAAATAACTACTAGATTAATATTTTATTGAAACCAGTAAATTAATTTATGTTTTCAACAACTGCCAAGTAATGATATGCTGGTAACCATTTGATTGCCTTTAAGTGTAACTGTAACACTGTACTTCTTATCTGCCCAAGAATGTTAGTCTGACAACAGGTTGTACCTTAGGCCTAACACACCGTGAAACTCTGGAAACACGTCTGTCTGTCTGCCTTAGATAACTTCGCAGTAGCTTTTCTGCGTGCATGCGCTTTCTCACGAAAACATGGAGTGATTCTCTTCTTATGATGGGGCTCTATCTTCGATACCCCCACTATAACTGTCTGTATGGGATCTTTTTTAATTACCAATGTTACCGGTGACTGTTATGGTGGGCCGTAGAAGATTATGGTGGAACTTCCCACCATAATCATGTACGTGAAATCACCGGTGTGATTTTGTTACCGGTTTCTGCCGGTGCTCTACTGTGTAGATCCTGTTACATTTTTCCCTATCAGCCTGTATATCTTTTGTCTTAGCAGTCACGTACGTACGTGTGTACGTACGTAGCCTTTGTACCCTGTAGCTTATTTCCATAGGCTGGTGTGTAGGTACACTCCAAATTAACCGGAAACTCAAACCACGTGGTATTTACTTTTGGCGGGAAATTTTTTTTTCGGATTTGACAGAGAGTATTTATTATGAAATTAAATGGTCATGCTAAAAATCATATTTATTAATGTTATTCTATTTAATTTAATAAATATAAAATATTATTTTTAAATATTTATGTAATTTACTTTTTATTAGCTAATTGAATGTGATAAAGATTTACATCAGTTTCATCAGATATGACTCATGTGATTTATATGCGTCTCTCTATTCATTATCATTTTGTGTTAGGCCTATGAGATATAATCTCTGTGTGTGCGTATGTAAGTTCAGTACATGTAGCTGGTAGGCTTAAGGCTTTTAGGCCTAAGTGTTCTCCCACCCGCATACCTCCACACCCCTCCCCCCCCCCCCATCTATATACCTTCACAATTTAAAACTCAATATATTAACATTAAATTCCTTTTTAGTCGAATTCTAGTACCTCCCATCTTTCCATCAGCTGTTTTTTATGAATGGAAGGGAGGAGGGTTCGGATGGGAGGAGTCAGGATGGGAGGAGTCGGGAGGGTCCACGGGTGCATTGGGACCCCCCAACCACCTACCAACTATAGTTCAGTTCTCAATCCCGAGTGGTCGAAGTAACATCTACCTAACTCAGTGCTCTGTACTCTCAGTGTTCAAACTAAGACAGTTTGACATCATCCTTCTTATTTATTCTATTTGGCTTATCAGTACTTTAATAAAATGTACAATCAATTGTATGCCTCTAGTATAATACGTGGGACTCCTCCTCTTCACGTTTTAAGTATGTTCGAAAACCACGTGGTACACACCAATAGAAAGCATGACAATGCATATATATCTAACGTTTAGTTATCGTGTTGTGTTAGATATATCTATATTATTAGATATATTTATATCTAATAGTAGTTATAAGTCAATGACATTCAGTTTCTACAATGAATTTAACCTGTTTATTTATTATTTTAATTTTTCGAAATCGCTTTGTTATAACATAACTTTCTCTCTCTTAATTCTTCGGTTAATATATGACATTTCTTTATTATTGTTATTTCAATAACATTTAATAGGTATACATATTTCCTATAGTTATTATATATATATTTTAGGTTTATTGTTTTAACGTATCCGTGAGTGCAGTCACCGGTGCTTGTGTCCCTTTTCGTCACATTCCTTCATCCTTGTATAGGTGATTCATGGAGTAGCTTTTCTGCATCCATGAATATGGTAATTGGTGACTGTGTTCATGGATCTACTTTCTTTTCTGACTGCTTCTTCCAGTACCTTGTATTTATTTTCCTTCGATTCCAAAGCAGAAGCTACTACTAATTTTATCGATTTATTTGTTTCACTTTCATTAAATAACTTAAATATATAGATATTTTTTTCTTGAGTTTTCTAATTTGTTCCCCTTCTTTTGCCCAGATGGACCATACAATGCTCCAGTGAGTGGCGGCAACCCTGGCAATGCCCCCAACTCCTTGGCCAATAACCGTCACCAGCAGCACCACGCAATGTCCTATGCTCACCACCCCCACAATGCTGCCCATCCCCACCATCCTCAGCACCCCCAGCACATAGGAGTGGCGCAAAGCAACCAGCACCAGCAGAATGTGGCCAACAACGCCATGTTGAGGCAACAGGTGAGCAGAGTACTTAGTTACTACCTAGTTTAGGTACTTAGTTACTACCTAGTTTGAGTACTTAGTTACTACCTAGTTTAGGTACTTGTTACTACCTAGTTTAGGTACTTAGTTACTACCTAGTTTAGGTACTTAGTTACTACCTAGTTTAGGTACTTAGTTACTACCTAATACCTAGTTTAAGTAGGTACACTTTTTTAGTACTTAGCTGCTAAAATGGAACACTTCATCATAAACTTTATCCTAAAAATTAGTTGCCTATCAAATCATAAAATATAAAACAATTTTACAAGAACCATCTTCTATATTAATAGAGATAAAAACATAAACATTAATATCAAGTGCGGGAAAGTCCCTTCTTGTTCTATCTTAAAACATATTCAGATGTACTGTTAAATAACATTTTGTGAGCTAGTTTTTTTTATATACTTTTAGTTGCTCTACATATGGTACACCATGCACTGAAGGGTTAATTTGCTTCATTAATAATGAACTTTATATTAATTACTAGTAATTGTTTAATCACAGAGATCAAAAGTTCTTTAAATCAGGCCTAGTTATTAATTGTAACCATTTTGTGTTGTTAAATAGCTTGATAGTGATAGTGAACGACTTAACAGTGAAAAGATAGTTGATAGTGACAATCTCTCAAAATCAACCCTAGTTATCAATGAATTAAAACACTTCTCCATTTTGTTGTGTTCGATAGTGAAAATCTCGTAAAATCAAGCCTACTAATTAGCTTCAACCTAACGATTTGTTGTTTTCTCGTCAGGTTGCTTCATCCCAACAGCAGCAGCCACAAGGAGGTATACCAATGAACGTGTCTCAGTCTCCCCAACAGCAACTAGTGATGCACATGGTTGGCGTGGTGAGTAGAATATTATATATTAATATTATGTATAACAGAGTAACTTGTCTCATTGATAATGATTATAAAATGTTGAATTTTGTTAATGTCGGCAATGTGAACTTTGGTTCTGAAAGAAAATGTTAACCCGCCACTGAATTGAACAGTTTCACACATTTAAATTGGTATCCATGATACCTACAGGTATAATGGATACCTAGATGAATAAGCAGATCGAACTCACCTTGACATAAATTAACCTTGTTCTTCATATTTTCTTTCTCGTATTGCGTCTTTTTTGATGTGTTTCACATTTTTCTCCGTGTCTCGTATTCCCTTTCTCGTGTCTGACATTCTCTCGTCTTTCAGCCAAACTCCACAGCGCCGGTTGTTTCTCATGCCGTGGCTCACTCGTCTAACAACGTGGCTGCCGCCAACTCATCAGTGGTGCAGCAGGTTAATGCTGTTCCCAGCCCCGGCTCCCACCACCATGACAACAGTGGTGCCAGCTCCCAGGGACAGGCTGGTGCCCAGTCTCAGCCCATTGCTCTCATGCAGAACCAAATGCCTCAGACCACTCCCGCAGGTAATGCTCTTGATGCTAATAGTCTAGGTACTCTTTATTTTAAATAACTCTTAGTCTTAAAATGTCCTCTTAGTCTCCTCTTTTAAATACTCTTACTGCTCTCTCATCTCTAACAACTCTATAGTTTACTCTTACTGCTCTCTCATCTCTAACAACTCTATAGTGTACTCTTACTGCTCTCTCATCTCTAACAACTCTATAGTTTACTCTTACTGCTCTCTCATCTCTAACATGTCTATAGTGTACTCTTACTGCTCTCTCATCTCTAACAACTCTATAGTGTACTCTTACTGCTCTCTCATCTCTAACAACTCTATAGTTTACTCTTACTGCTCTCTCATCTCTAACAACTCTATAGTGTACTCTTACTGCTCTCTCATCTCTAACAACTCTATAGTGTACTCTTACTGCTCTCTCATCTCTAACAACTCTATAGTGTACTCTTACTGCTCTCTCATCTCTAACAACTCTATAGTTTACTCTTACTGCTCTCTCATCTCTAACAACTCTATAGTTTACTCTTACTGCTCTCTCATCTCTAACAACTCTATAGTTTACTCTTACTATCTCAGAAGAAGTAGAGCTCTTTACCCAGGGTATAATTGTTGTGTGTCATTTCACCTGTAACTTCATCACTACTTTAAATTATTGCTTTATTTTAGCTTCAATGGTAGAGCATAGTTATGTCTTTATATTGTCTGATTAGAGAAATTTAAATCATTTTCTTACTGACTTTCAGTTATCTAGATGATGTTAATAATTTGAAGTGAAATTTGTTGTAGTGGAAGAGCATAGCTATGTTTTTACCTTTTCTTGTTAGGAAAGCTTCCTATTGACTTTTATTGATCTAGATGTTGTGAATAACTTTAGCCATGTTTTAACTGTTCTAACAAATGTTCTATCTTCACAGCTAACATTCAAGGGGCCGCTGTTTTCAACAACGGACAGCAACAGCAGCTTCAACAGGTCAGTCCTTGCCTTATGTCATACCTGCTTGATATTAATTAGATAATTATTTTAAAACAGTCCTAATTTATCAGTCTTAGAGAACTGAATTGACTTTAAGGTTGTTCATTTTGTTTATTCTATATGATATTTTATCAATGTTTGATATGCGAATAGTTTCTTTCCAATTTTTATTCAAATTAATTTAAACTTTCTTTATATTTTTTTTCTAAACAATTTTTCTGTTTATAGCTACACATATTTTTGAAAATTCTTTCAATGTACCTTATTTTCCCAGGGTCAGCAGTACATGCACCACAACTTTCCTCATGGTCAAGTAGCTACAGTTGTGCAGGGTAGAAACATTACTGGACAGGTAAGATCTAATTAACTACTTCCAGCCAAGTAACTACCAGGGCAAGTGACGAGTTATAGGACAGTTTCACAGTTTCGATCATATGGGAAAAATTTACATAACATTTGAACTCATCTCAATTGGTATCCGTGATACCTGTAGGGTAACAACACTTAATTTCAATTGGTATCCGTGATACCTGTAGGGTAACAACACTAAATTTCAATTGGTATCCGTGATACCTGTAGGGTAACAACTCTTTATTTCAATTGGTATCCGTGATACCTGTAGGGTAACAACTCTTTATTTCAATTGGTATCCGTGGATACCAATCGAATTTACTTATTTTGTTACATCATAGCTATGTATTATTTAGTTTTATTATTTTATCAACAATGTGGAACTGTCCGATAACTCAGAATAAACCCTAAATTCACTCCCCTTCATTCAGTGACTTGAAATAGAGTGTGAAAACTAGTAAATAATGCCATGGCTACTTAACCCTCCACTGCGTGCTGTACCATATGTGGTACAATTAGAGTAATATAAAACTAAGCCAGAAAATGTAGTTCATCTGAAAATGTTTCATGATCTAAAGAGGAGAGGGACTTTCCCAAACTTTCGCACTGGATTTATTTAATGTTAGATTGATATTGAAGGCGAAAATACGATTTTGTTGGATTTTTTTTTTCATGATTTGATAGATTAATAAAGGTTAATTAAATAAAATATTCTTGTTAAGAGTGTAACTAGTAATTAGTTCTTATTAAAGGTCACTACATTTCACCTTTTCTGTTACAGTTACCTTTCCTGGTTAACCCCCATGCAGCTCCTTACTACCATCAGCAAGTGAGTAACCTTATCACCTTTGGTAACTAATACCATCTAGTAACTAATACCATCTAGTAACTAATACCATCTAGTAACCTTATCACCTTTGGTAACTAATACCATATAGTAACCTTATTACCTTTGGTAACTCTATTGAATACCATCTAACTAGTAATGTCCCGTACACACTGTCAAACACTCATCAAACTCTTGATTGACATTTAGCTAAAGCAAATAATTTAATTTAAATTAGTCTAACATATTACCCATATGCAAGATTCTATGTCAGAAGACTTACAAATAATCACCTAAATAGCTACTATGAAATTATACAGTAACTTAGTTTTTGAATCTACTGTTTGACAAACAGTTTAGCAATCTCTTCAAACTCTCTAGTTCAACATGTTTGGCAGTGTTTACGGGGCACCCTCTCTTTTTCTCTTGTTTCGCCATTTCGGTTTGTGTTTTTATTATCTTTCTTTAGCTTGACATTAGTTTTGTATTTTCAATTTCAACCTAAATATTCCGAAAGTGCTCTAGATCATTGAGGGGAAGTTCTGCGTTATCGGACGGTTCCACATGTTCGATCATATCAGAAATTTAGACTTTTCTTTCCTTGATGATCGAAGATGTGTGTCTGTCCAATAACTTAGAACTTACCTAGATATATAGCAGGGAAATACGCGCTTTCTCTAAGTGTGGAGCTTTTCCCACGTGGATGTCATTTTTGGTTTGCGTACAGATGTGTGTGCGTGAAGGCCGTTAGTTAGTTCGTACGTACGTGTATCGAGACACCGGCATACTCCATGACATATCTATGGAATTAATCTATTAATATACTTCAAATGTACTAAAGTACTTTATACGCTATTCTCAATGTCATCAAAGAGAATGTGAAGTATGCTAATGTGATTATGTGAAATGCGTGCCTATATTACGGAGGTGGAGCATGTGTACCTACATACCTACATTATGGAGGTGTGTAGGCGACAGTGGCTCCATCTGCCGCTCTGTGGAGTACGTACGTACACACGCACACACACACATCTCCCGCTTTTAGCAGCACACAGTGTGCATGTGTATCAACTCTCTGTATCACGTGGCAGTGAACCTACTGGAAATATATCAAACAACTAGTGAAGTCCTCCATTTGAAGTGAATAGAACTCTGTGGCAGTGTACCTAGCTACTCAAACATTGGGCCTACATGTTAAATGACTATTAAACTCATTGGTGTACCTAGATATTGAAACAGTGTAGCTAGATATTGAAACAGTGTAGCTAGATATTGAAACAGTCTACCTAGATATTGAAACAGTGTAGCTAGATATTGAAACAGTCTACCTAGATATTGAAACAGTGTAGCTAGATATTGAAACAGTCTACCTAGATATTGAAACAGTGTAGCTAGATATTGAAACAGTGTAGCTAGATATTGAAACAGTCTACCTAGATATTGAAACAGTGTAGCTAGATATTGAAACAGTGTAGCTAGATATTGAAACAGTCTACCTAGATATTGAAACAGTGTAGCTAGATATTGAAACAGTCTACCTAGATATTGAAACAGTGTAGCTAGATATTGAAACAGTCTACCTAGATATTGAAACAGTGTAGCTAGATATTGAAACAGTGTACCTAGATATTGAAACAGTGTAGCTAGATATTGAAACAGTGTAGCTAGATATTGAAACAGTGTACCTAGATATTGAAACAGTGTAGCTAGATATTGAAACAGTGTAGCTAGATATTGAAACAGTGTAGCTAGATATTGAAACAGTGTAGCTAGATATTGAAACAGTGTAGCTAGATATTGAAACAGTGTAACTAGATATTGAAACAGTGTAGCTAGATATTGAAACAGTGTAGCTAGATATTGAAACAGTGTAGCTAGATATTGAAACAGTCTACCTAGATATTGAAAACTATTAAATAGCTAACTGTTAAGTTACAGTGAAAAGTGAATCATATAACGCTGTGTGTCTAACAAATATAGTCTATGGAATAACTTGTGCTCTATAAAAAACTCTTACCAAATCTGACTATATAATGTACCAATACAACTACTATAATGGTACTGCCAATGTTGTCTCAACGCAAAACACTTCCAATGTGTTTGTCAATGCTAATCCTGCTGTCAGAAATGCTAACCATGTTGATAACCAGCAGCGTGGTTATCAACAACCATATATGGTGAGAAATGATCTACTTTAATAGATCAGAGGGATTTACCTTGATAGATCAAAGGGATTTACCTTGATAGATCAGAGGGATTTACCTTGATAGATCAGAGGGATTTACCTTGATAGATCAGAGGGATTTACCTTGATAGATCAGAGGGATTTACCTTGATAGATCAGAGGGATTTACCTTGATAGATCAGAGGGATTTACCTTGATAGATCAGAGGGATTTACCTTGATAGATCAGAGGGATTTACCTTGATAGATCAAAGGGATTTACCTTGATAGATCAAAGGGATTTACCTTGATAGATCAGAGGGATTTACCTTGATAGATCAGAGGGATTTACCTTGATAGATCAGAGGGATTTACCTTGATAGATCAGAGGGATTTACCTTGATAGATCAGAGGGATTTACCTTGATAGATCAGAGGGATTTACCTTGATAGATCAGAGGGATTTACCTTGATAGATCAGAGGGATTTACCTTGATAGATAAAATGGATTTACCTTGATAGATCAAAGGGATTTACCTTGATAGATCAAAGGGATTTACCTTGTTAGATCAGAGGGATTTACCTTGATAGATCAACCCTTCACTGTCGTGCTTCTTAAAAATAAAATAAACTTATTGATCACGTTGACTACACTTTCAAAATTAAAAAGTCAACATTGTTGCTTCTGTGTGACATGTGATACGTTAGCGAGAGGAGCTGAGTCTCTCTGTCTGTGTTACCTATTAGCATTGTCTGTATGATAAAAACAGTGGTATAAATGCGGTACACAATGTAATTTTGGTTTAAAACATTGACAGTGGTATACATTGGTACCACTACGTAGTCTACGTGATATTACTACCTCTAATCTGGCTCAAATCAAATTAGCCATCGAATATATGATTTCCCATACATTACCAATTTAACCTAAACATTGAAATTCAGTGAATCTGCTTAAACTGTGCAACAGCTTGTATATTCCTTACGAACACTTTACCAGTTGCCTCAAACTGACTATCAAACCAGTACTCTAACTGTTAAAACGAACAATAATACGAGATTATGAATATTGCATTCATGTATCAAATATCTTGAGTATAAGGTACATATTATAAATTGAAGTGGGTTCACCATTTGTTCACCTAGAGAGATGTTCACAAATTCACTGAAACATGTTCAATCTATCCAGTTGTCATTAGACAAGTTTGACACACCTGTTATTTTTCTCTTCCGGTCACACACATTTTAAAGCATGTCATCTTTACTTTATTATTTTGAAGTAGGGAATACAAATATGCTATTCTGTACTGATATTTGTATTCCTGTTAAATTTGTCGCTGGTGTTTATCTTATTTTTCTTTCCTTCTTTCAGTACGTCAACCCCAGTCAGGTTGTGACGGCTCCCAGGCAGCCAGGTCCCCACCACACTGCTCCCCACTACAACCCCACTCTGTACCACCCAGCACAGATGCAACCCCACTACCAGCAGAATCCAGCAATGTTCTTCCCTCCCAAGCAGGCCCAGCACCAGCCACAAGCTGTTGCTGCTGCTCCTCCCAAGAGGAAGAAGAATATGATCAACATCACTGTGAGTAACTTTTAACTATATTCTGGCATTTATATCAACAATCCTACCTATTACTTAGTTTTAAAAAACTTCCTTTGTAAAATGTTAACAAAAAATAGAAGATATTTCTGATTCCTACCTTTTAAAAAATATCAAATTGTTCAAGAAACAGCCGAACAAATTGATCTTTAATATTGACTAGGATTTTACACACTGTTTCTGCTTGTTAAATTTTCTACCTAATTTATTACTACCTACTTGTTAACTTCTCTAATTTATTTTTCTACTTGTTGAATTCTCCCTCTAATTTGTCCTTTTCTCGTGCTTAGGACTCCTCTGGCAAACCAGTTGACGTTATTGATCTCGCCAAGAAAGACGACAAGAGCAGCTCTAAGGACGCAGACTCCACTCAAAGTGGTTCAGCTGCTGCAGAGCAAGTTACATCCAGCATTGATGCAACAAAAAAGGTAAGACTATCACTGTGCTCTCAACCTATTAGATCCTATTCAAATACCTTCCATTTTTAGCCTTGATAAATCAAGAAATAGCAATATTAATATTCTGAATGTGAATTCATTATGAAATATCTCTTGACTGATGGGCTTCTTTTTTCTATACTAACCACTAAGTTTTCCTTTGTTTATTTCTTCACCAGAATGAAATCATTGCTGAATTCTCAGCCTGTGTGATTGCTGCCAAGGACAGCACTTCACCCACTGCTGTGAACAACGGTGTCACACCCACCATGAAACCTGCTGAGACTATCAGACCTGAACCTACCAGGGTATCACCTGAAGCTACCAGACCTGCCCAACAGGCTGCCAGTCCTGCTACCGAAGCTACCAGGCCAGCCCCTACCAGAAGCTCTCCTGAAGTTACCAGGCCAGCTGTCGAAGCTACCAGGCCCATTCAACAGGCTGCTAGACCCACTCCTGAAGCCACCAAACCAGCTGAAGCCCCTAGGCCTTCAAATGACGTCAACAGAGGCCAAACAGTTGGCAGGTCCTCCGTTGAAGCTACCCCCATTGCAGCTCCACCAGTTGATTTGAACACCCCTCCACCCAATTTCAAAATGAACACCCCACCCCCATCTGTACCTAGTGGTCCTATGGTTCATGCCACTCATGTTCCACCACCTTCAATGGGCTCCTACCCTTCTATGCCCCATCAGTACTCTACTCCACCACCCACCAAACCCCTGCTAGAGACTCCTCCACCCCCTGCACAGACCCAGTCTCCCCCCGTGGCCGCAGCCCCCGCTTTTGTGAAGAAGGAGCCCACTCCCCCTCGTGTGGAGAAGACAGTGGAACCTGAGGCGCCTCAACCACCACCAGTTGAAGGTAAGAACAATTACAATATTTAGAAAACTTTATTCAATGATTCGTGCCTGAAGTTCAAATAATCTTACTTTTCCTTAAAATTAAAGGGTCGCAAATTATTTAAAGTTGAAAGGGTCTCAAATTATCTGAAAGCTGAGAAATAACAAATTATCTTGAAAGTTAAAAAGTAACAAATTATCTTGAAAGTTAAAAAGTAACAAATTATCTTGAAAGTTAAAAAGTAACAAATTATCTTGAAAGTTAAAAAGTAACAAATTATCTTGAAAGTTAAAAAGTAACAAATTATCTTGAAAGTTAAAAAGTAACAAATTATCTTGAAAGTTAAAAAGTAACAAATTATCTTGAAAGTTAAAAAGTAACAAATTATCTTGAAAGTTAAAAAGTAACAAATTATCTTGAAAGTTAAAGAGTAACAAATTATTTTGAAAGTTAAAAAGTAACAAATTAGCCATCTTGAAAATTAAAGGGTCTCAATTTATCTTGAAAAGTTTCAATTTACTTTAGCGACTCTTGAAATCTACTAAAAAAAGTTGTCGAGTTTTATTTTTTTTTCTATTCCATTTCTTCTCTGATAAAATAATCCTAGTTTTTATTTTACAAATAACCTCTTTTTTTTGCAAGTTTTATTCAATAAAATCAATGCATGTCAATCTATTGAAAACCATAATTTATATATTCTAATTAATTTGCAAAATTTTAAGGTATTGCCAATTTTCAAAAAGTTACCTTGGTTAGTAGGTACTAACATTTTTTTAAGTAGGTAGGAATATTTTAATTAGGGTAGGTGGTATCATTTTAGTTCTCTGAAAGTAGGTAGTAGCTAACATTAATTTTTTTTCAAAGTAGGCAATATCTATCAATTTTTTTTTTATTCTGTCGTCGCTATTTACCTATTTATTTGAAATTAAGTTAGTAACTATGACTATTTATTCTGACGTAGGGCTGTTACTACCTAGTTTGACCCTTAGACTAGATAGTGCTCATAGATAGCCAAAACACTTCTAACTACTCAACTTGCTTCTTATTGTAGACACGGAGAGGCGAAATGAATTTAGTAAATTAGAGAAGTAATACTTAGTAATATTTTGGTATTCAATTAATTACTAATTCTGGTGTAGCTAATCATCCCTATAACTATTGTTAATTTAGTCAATACAAACTCCATTTATGCGATACTGTTTGTCACTCTATCTACACTTTCATACATGTGTACCAGTGTATACATGTGTAGACTATACACATACATACCTACCCAGACTTTTTTGGCACACGTCAGTGAGTTTATTTGTTCATCAGCTCTAGCTGAGACAATTAACTGTGATTCAGCTGAGAAACAGTCACTGGCTGCTTACCCTTTTTTGCTATCTCTGTAGTATCACTTAGCGACCTTGGTAATCAGTGTCCATTATAGTGATAAGCTCTTGTGAACATGGCTAGTAGGGCAACTTCCGAGTTATTGGACCGATACACTTTTTCGTCTACTAAAACTATATAATTTAACATTTAAACTCATTATTTAAATACGGTATCATGGATACGAATTACCTAAAGGTATCACGGATACCAATTACCTAAAGGTATCATGGGATACCAATTACCTAAAGGTATCATGGGATACCAATTACCTAAAGGTATCACGGATACCAATTGCCTAAAGGTATCACGGATACCAATTACCTAAAAGTATAGTGGTTGAAAATTAAATGCAGGTATCTTAGATACCAATTTAAATAACCAGTTGAAATGTTAAATTTTATACTTTCTCTTACAAGATCGAGAATGTGAAACTGTCCGATAAATGTGAAATTACCCTATTTTTTTAATGCAATAGCGGCGCAGCTTGTTAAATTAGGTACCTCAATAAAATTAGAAGAGTTTGGTCGAGGTCACACCTTAACCTGTTTAGCACGTCAATGACAATGTTTGAAAGAGTGGGTGAAGAGTAGGCTGAGTTTTCAGATCAGAATATGCTGTGTGATTTAACATTTAAACTTGTTTTAATTGGTATTCAGTGTTGAATTATACTCTGTGGCACTGGGAGTGTCCGATAACTCGGTAACTTTACTTAGGTATTCTTCAATGGATTTTTGATATTCTTCTTAATTGCTGTGGTAAATCTAGATAATTTCCTCTCATTTAATTTAGGGTATTTTTTTTGAAAAGTATCACGTGAAAGTGGTTTACCGTGAAGTGTATGCGGTAGGTGGCGCTACAGTGGAACTGTGGAATGCTATGTCCGGCACTCGTCAGTTGAACTGTGGCAGTCGGTGCGTGAGGTTGTGCGGCAGTTCTCCGTGCCATATATAGATATATTCCTCGTTCTGTTTTTTCTTAGCCAACTCTCACTAGTGAGAATTATGTGATCGGCCTGTGTCGTTATCTGTAAAGTGCTGTGATATTAGTCTAGATAATAGTGGTAAGTAGGTAGTTTTGCCTACTTCGAAAACGTGCTCGCCAAGTTTAGTCTTAGAATTCACCTGACCCTAAAGCACTGAAAGTGAAGTGCAAGCAAGCAAGGTGGTAGTGAGTCGCATCGAAAGTTTATTTGGATTGAGGCCACCAGAATACCTACCTAACGACTCAGTGGATATTCCCGTACATGATTCTAACGGAGTCATCACAAGCGCCTTTTAGATTCTGATAACTAGTTTATGGTTTTCGCCCTCCATGGGTCGTAAGAATAGTAAGTTCAAATATAAGTTCTTCCCAAACTAGGCTGTAGTTTCTCGCCAATTATCCTTGTAAATTTAGCTGTGATAGCTAAGTTAGGTATACTTGATGTAACTCGATACATTCATTGATCTCTAAGCGACAACTAGGTACCTACTACATCTAGGCTACCATGTAACTTTTTTAACATCTATATCTACTAAACCTACCATTTAATTAGATGTTAATTTCATCAAACAATCTCTTCCTCCTAGACAGTGAAATATTTGTAAAGTGCGTCTAGAGGTTTTACCGATGTTCTAGAAGTGTAACTGTACAGTGTACATGAATTACCTGCAGTTGGTGACCCTGTGTAGGTAGCAAGAGATACACGCACACAGTTACGTATACACCCTCACCACACACGTGCGCTTCATGTGTTCCCGATTTCTCTTTCAATCTGTCTAGCGCACACACATTCTACCGTCTGGATATTTTCCTGTTAGTTATTTTTAGCAATAAAATGGGTTGTAATGAATACGTTTCTCTTTCAGAAAAATCTAGTCAGGCTGCTGCTGCTGCACAAGATGCTGCCCCCACGGCTGCCGTGAGTGACAGTACCGCTGCCGCAACTGAAAGTACCGTGGAAGCAGTAATCCCAACTGCTGAGACAAATGGCGTCGCTACAGAGAGCGAGGTTGCTCAGCTTGCTGATGATATCAAAAAGTCCTTACTGGTTAGTCAGCCTGAAAAGGAAGTGGTGAAGCAAGAGGAGAATGTTGCACCTGTTGAGGAAGCTGCTGCCGCCGCCGCCACCCCCGATGCGGCTGCCGCTGCCGTTGAACCTAAAGAACCCGCCGTGCCTATTACCTACAAAGAAGGATACTGGAATCCCAAAAGTCAGTGTGGAAAGAAGGCTTACGACAAGTCTCAGTTCTTGCAGATCAAAGAATTGCCGGCTAGTAAAGTGAAGCCTGCTAACATGCCAAAGTATGACATTGTCAGGGACAGCATCAACACCCACAATGTGATGGAAAGGAGGCCACCAGTCAATATGCCAATGCCTGGCATGGACTTTACACCCAATTTCATCAGAGGGGCGTCTGGAGGTTACAACTCTAACAATAAGGGCTATGGTAACATGAGCAGAGGTGGCTCTAACTCCATGCAAGGCCGTAGAAACATCAAGCCACAGAAGATCATAGATGCTAAGCCTACCATCAAGGCTACTCTGAAGACCACAGAAAACGCTTGGTCCTCCACAGTCGTGAGGACTGAGACCAGTCAAGGTCCTAATAAATTGAAATCTTCTCTAATTGGTTTCCTAAACAAACTGACTCCTGAAAATTACGAGAAAGTTCAACCCAAGATCAAAGCCCTGATAATTGAAAATCCTGAGTTCAGCCAAGTTGCCATCAATGTTTTCTACAACAAAGCCATTGATGAGCCACATTTCTCTGCCATTTATGCCAAGGTTTGCAAGAGCATCGTAGAGAACAATTTGAGTAAGGATAAAGATCCTGCCGTGGTAAAAAGTCTTCTCGAATCTGTTACCAAATTTAAACGTGATCTGCTAGTGAAGTGTCAGAATGAGTTTGAAAGAACACATCAATTCGGTGCTTACCAAGTCAGTGTAGATAGGTCTTTGAAAGAGATTGAAAAATGCACTGATGAAGAAATTAAGAAACAAAAGATGAAAGCACACGAAGAACGATTTGAAAATAAGTTAGTAGAACAGATAGATCAATTGAAAGCCAAAATTCTAGCAGCGCCTGATGCTAACAAGAAGGAACTGGAGGAAGAACTCGAGTATTTAGAAAACAAATTCCGCAAACGGTCAGTTGGTTTGATCAAATTTGTTGGTGAATTATACAAAACCCAACTTCTGACTTTGAAGATCATGCTGCCACTTCTTGAAAAATTCGGCGGAAACGTGAATCGTTCTCACACTGCAGAGGCTCTCTGCAAGCTCATGACAACTGTTGGAGCTGTTATGTGGAACGAGTCAAAGGACTCAGAAAAGAACACTATCAGAGAAGTCATGGATAGGTGCAGAGACTTCACTAAAACTTCAATCGTCGAAAACAGAATCAGATTCTTGTTACTCGACATCATAGAGCTGTACGATAACAAATTTATTCCCAAACATAAGTCTCAACAAACTGTTGGACCTTCCACCAAGCAGGAGGTTCACAATAAGATGATTATGGAGGAAGAGAACGAAAAAATTACTTTGAATAATACTCGCTCTTCCAACATGGACAATAGAGACAGACGGGGAGGCAGAGGCTCCATGAATAAAGAATCACTGGTGTCTGGTAACACAGAGGTCTGGAAGACTGTCTTGAACAGCAACACCTCATCTAAGAAGAACAACAGCTTGAGAAATTTGAACAACAGACACTCTGAAGCCAGTGGGGAGACACCCAGACTGGGACCAGGTGGCTCTTACTCCGCCTGGGGATTCGGAGCATCTGGAGGCAGTGGAGCCAACAAGGATAACAGTCGAGGAGGTAGTATGTCTGGTGGTGAACCAAGACAACAGAGCAACAGGTTCATAGCACTGCAGGACGATGATATGCCTGACTATAATAACATTAACAACAAGAGATCCAGCAACAGACTCATTAGAGATAACCCCTTCAAAAGTAACAGCCACTCTCAGAACACCAATTCCTACGATAGAAAAATCACTCGGCCTGAAATGCCTGTGAAGAAACCCCTCAACACTGAAGCCATCAGGGAAAAGACAGTAGCCAACATTGAGGAATACTGCAGTATCCAAGACATCAAGGAAGCTGTACTGGATATTGAGAGTAAATTCGATAGTAGGGAACTACCCTACTACGTTCATTCCGCCATGATTGTGGTGTTCGAAATGAAGGATATGGACAGAGAGTCTCTCGGCAAGCTATTTGAATATCTTCTAGTCAATAAAAAGATTTCCTATTCCAATTTGGTAGAGGGTTTGAAACTTCTGGTAGCAGATGTGGATGACTTAGCGTGCGACATTCCACAAATCCAAGACTACATCGGCAAGGTGTTGGCTCCTCTTGTCTTCAACTCGCTCCTTCCACTCAGTGAATTACAGTCTATCACAGCGAGTGAGACTGAAAAGGTGACCAGGACTTTCGCTAAGGCCCTCATCAGACTTAGCATCCTCAATAAGGAGATCCTTCTCACTCTCTGGTATCAGTCGCGCCTCAAATTCGAGGCACTTCTTGGCAGTGAGTCTGCAGTCAACCAATTCTTCGACAGATATGAGGTAAATAAACATTAGTCACTTTCCTTTCTGACTGCTTCTTAAAAATGTCCCATACTCTGCACACTGGTCTTTCTAGATTAA
This sequence comes from Caprella mutica, assembly GCA_947561585.1. Taxonomy (NCBI): domain Eukaryota; kingdom Metazoa; phylum Arthropoda; class Malacostraca; order Amphipoda; family Caprellidae; genus Caprella; species Caprella mutica. The sequence continues at coordinate 61,235 of CANNZV010001339.1, forward strand.
AAACAAGAAGAATGAAAACAGTATATAGTGATTATTTTTTACTAGTATCACTGTACCAGATCCCTTTAACTAATTCCTTCCTTTCTTCACAGGAACTGAAATATCTAAACGAGAAGGAGGAGAATCAACGTGTTGAGGTCTACTCCAACTGTCTGAAGAAATCCCTCTTCAAGCCAGTCAGTACTGAAAAGATTAAGAGAATCGTAGCTACTGTTGTTGGATCTGGTATTCCTGGTGAGTTAACAACCTCTTCTTAAAATTACTATTTGAATGAAACAGAATATCCCAAAATAGTTTTTTTGTGGATGATTTCCTTTATTGAATCGAAAGCTCGAAAAAAGTAATGTCATTTTTGTAAAGTAACTTCAATTTACTGACCTATCCATAACGCCATGTCCATTTCTCCTTTTTCCACAGCTCCTTTCAAACCTATGAGTGACGAGCAGGTTGACTGCGTGTTTGAGAAACTTAGTGCCTTAAAGTTGGTGATGAAGAGTGAAGGACTGGAGAGCAAAGACAACTTCATGGCTGTTCTCTACGGTCTCCAGGCCATTGCAGTGCTACACTCCGTGCCTCCAGGTGTGTAAAAACATTATTTCAAATTAGTCAGATTACCAGAAATTGAGGCTAGATAAATTTGTCCTTGGTCGTTAATCTTCTAGAGTAACGTAAGACTAAAAAAGTTCTAAGTACCATTAATTTACAATATTCACCTTGATTCACAATTCATTTTATATTGAAATCCTATTCAATTTCTCATTTGTTAACTTTCTTTTTTTCCCTTCAGGTCTCCTAGAAACTCTGTTCAGTAACGCTTTGGACGCTGGCGTAGTCGATGAGGCCAACATTATGGATTGGGAGAAAAATCCAGGTAAGCTTACTGATGTAACGTCACCGTACTCGGAAAGTGGGTGTTAATCTAGAAACTTCTATAGGTCGTATTGGGTTATATCTTATTACTCCCTCTCCCTGTGTTGGGATATTCTTTACTTCATTTACAATAATTCATTATAGGTATTTCCTTATTTCAACTAGTAAATCTAAGGAAATTTCACCGACGAAATTATCTTTATTAACAAGAATAGCAATATCGATTAATTAACAGTTTAAACTAAATGATGTATATTCATGGTAAATATGTACACATAATCATAGTAACCGGAATATTTACTTGTTCTCTCCTTTTTTCTCTCCACCATTTTGTTCTCTCTCCGTCCACCATTTTGTTTTCCTCACCATTCTTTTCTCTCTTCAGATCAAAAACTGATGGGTAACTGCGTGGCCTCCCTCGGTAGCTTCCTTAGAACTCTAAAGACGGCCAAGGAATGAGTTTAGAAATTTTAGGCGCTGCAACACTCTAGTTGTAGCTGGAGGATGTACATTAAATATTTATTATATTGACTGTAAATAACTTACTCTAAGTTCATTGTTATTTTAGGTGATAAGTGCTAGAGTAAGTTGTTACGTTACACTGTTACCCGTTGATATAGAATGATTTATTTGAATTGGAGCAATGCCTTTCGTTACCACGGTAGCTTGAACTAAATTGAGGTAAAGGATCCATCCTAGCAAAGTCATTGGTCTTTTCTCTAAATCATTCAGGGGGTATTTAGTACTGACTCAACATTCAATATAATAATAACCTCCATTTCGACTATTTAATGATCCAAATTTAACTTATCAATTCCAATTAATTAATTTCACGCTTATGTTAAAAAATTTAGTGAAAATTAGATGAAAAATTGTCCTTACGGCTCGATAGTAGACGACGGACTGTGTTATTGACTTGGCCGTCTTCCAACACCACTTAGAGGAATTTTTCAACACTTTCAATGCTCTCAGGCTTCCTCTTGCTAGGTTATTATAAGAAAACATGTTGAAACGTGTCCAAACATGTTGAAACGTGTTAAGACTTGTTAATTTCAGGACGAAATATCATCTGGTGTATTGTAAAGATGTATTATTTCAATGACTTGCTTCACTCGTTAAATGCCATTTAGTAGCTAATTTTAGATGATTTTTTAGCAGTTCACATTCTCGTAAGTTATCGAATGTTTTTTCAAAAGAAAATTGAGTGGTTTCAGCATTTTAGATTATTTTAACAGTTAAAAAAAACTCTGATCCTTTACTTTGCCTTGAGATCTGTGTCAAGCTGCTTGTTGCTAGCTAGTGACACTTGCTTGTTGTGACACTAGCTCTGCTTGTCATTACATTGCTAGTTTATCATCTAGCTATTTCTATGGGCTAGCAGTTATTTTATTGGTTTTTGATTGCTGATGCCCGTAGTCTAGCGCTGATAGACTAATGTAACTATTGTACAGTAGGCTTATATTGTATGTAGACCTGGTTAATTTTGTACATTTGTATTGGTGTATGCGTTAAATGATATGAAGTTTGCTCTGGCAGTCTATTTCCCAGTTATAGTGTAAGTCCTTGCCTTTTAACGACTAGATGCTCTCCTGTATGTTCTTTTTCAGTGAACTTTGTGCTCAAAATCATGTGATTTTCACTACTTTCTTTTTGTCCTCCCTCATTAACTGATGCTGGCGGTTATTTTTTAAAATGGCGCTAGTTTGTTTGAGTGGCGACTGTTTTGCTTTGTGGTTGACTAAGGCTCACTGGTAGATAGAAAAATTATTCCTTTTTGTACATTAGTTGTAGGAAGGGCTACTGTGTCTCCATAGGATATCACTAATTATTCTGTTTGATACATATTTTTGTATATTTATATATATATTATTTGTGATAACTATTTCGCAATTAGTTGATTTGTATGTCACGAGACGTAAACCCAGACTGCCCAGACATAACTTCTCTTGCGTCTAATCTAAATTGAACCTAGGATGCAAACATGTGAACTTAAACTTAAGCTATTATTATTAATAAATTTGGAATATATAACTAACATTTTATTACTCCATTCATATGATTGATTTACTGAGACTAGAGCTCTATAACTTCTACCATCTGTTTGTCTATCACCTCTTCATTTTCCTCCTCTATCTATGAGTGCAGCCACTTGTGCTTGTGTCCCTTTTCGTCACATTCCTTGGTAAGTGACTGCATTCACGGAGTAGCTTTTATTCATCCATAAGCTTGTTACCGACTGGTGGTAGGTAAATGGTCATGGGGCCACTTTCCTTACTGCTTTTTCTAGTCCCTTGTATTCAATTTCTTTTTGATGTCGGTGATATGGCCTTTGGTTCCGAATCACACTTTAAACACCAAATAATCGTAGTAAGTTAATAACAGAACAACTCCTCTGCACATTCCAAAAATGCAATGGTTCTCTCATCTATCTACTAACGATTGATAGAAATAAAATAACTTCATAGGTAGTACAGAATACTAATCATACAACTGAGAATTTCAAAACCTAAGGCACTATGAATATTGAATGTTTCTTACAGGCTACAGAAGTTTAAGTTACGGCAACTTATTAGTTAATTGTCACCAACTTATCAACCCTATTGACTTAGCAGTGAAGATGTCATATTAGTTACTCATGAAGATGCTAGACTGCATAAATTTGTTAATTTCTTGCATATAAATTTAACTTCCTATTTAACCTCTTTTAGTAGATATCTCAGACCAATAGATGAATCAGTTTAGGTATTTGGGCTAAATTGAGTAAATTCTACAAATTTTCAAAGTTCCAAATAATAAACAAGTAATTTTGAGCCTAGAAGATAACTGCCTAACTATGCAATAAATTTTTCAATGAGGGCAGATCCAATTTTGTATATCTTCAGCTCCTGCAGTTTTCTGAATGAATTGGATAACCAAAGTTGTTATATTTCCCAATTAGTTAGCCGTAGCATAAGTTGTGAGTTTATATGAATAGCCTACCTATCTCAACCCTTTCAACGCGGAATTTTTTCTGCCGAATTGAGAAACATTTTGATAGATTTGAGTACTAATGGATGAACTTAGATCGTCGACAAATGTGTTTATTCAATTTTGCGAATATTTGATGTGGGACATACGTGTACCCTCAGTAACCTGTGTTCCACGAAAATGGGATATATACAACCCACTAGTAAAACGAAACAACGAAATGATTCATATAAATGCATCTAAATGACCAATCTTTCATCAATCAGGGTAATAAATCGACATATTGAACTTATTATCTTACCCACTTCTATATACATATGTATTATGTAACCCAACCGCGTCAAAAGAGGTAAAGTTCCTCTCAAGGCTCCGGATACAGGATGTAATAAAAGCGGCGCTTGCCTGTACCTACTACCTAAAAATCCAAACTATATTCGGTGCATAAAATCCCACTGATTTTTTAAAAAAATCCATCAACAATTTCCATTATAATTTGGCTTGTCCATCAACATTTTCCTAATTTATCCACCGAAAATTAATGATAACATAGGAATAAATACATAGCTGAAAATCCACTACTTTGCTAGAAGTAGAATATTATTTTCAAAGGGAAAAAATATCCACTGACAAGTATAGGTGGAATTTACCATGAAATACAGTCTGGACCTGAATAATGTTCTCTCAAAAATTCTGAGGGTCTTCTTACCGTCCCTGATGATTGTTCTTGCCATCGAAGTTTTTTAATTGCACAATTTCAGCAAATACATTCGCATTTTTCTCAGCAAAAGCTATGGATGCGCCACCTCCTTACCACTCAATCACTGTAGGTACCTAGGTACACGTAAAAACTTTATCCAATTCGTTTGGAATTTCACTTCAAAATTTTCATATTTATCAAAGTCAGAGTCGAAATAAAGCTGAGCACAGAGCACGTCTATTAGATAACATTATATATGATGTAGCTAATGAATATCACAACATTACAAAATTAAACTACCAAGTATTATATCAGAGCTAGCGTTTACTCAAGAAGCTGTGTTGCTCAAGAATCGTCTGCATGTACCTACTGAACATAATGGTTAACATTTTCATTTTGGCGTTAATTGAGTTAATTCCCGCTACTAAATTGTATTCATATTTAAGAAGAATAACTTTCCATACGAATACAATCGATATGTTCCGCAAAATTTAACGATTTGCTCTATCTTAAGACTGCTCCGCGCGTTTTTATGATATGACATTGCGCGAATTAGCCAAATTGCGCTACATTGGTAGCGCGTTTTATCAAGACCGTGTGAACATGAGCCTCCCCTAACTAACAACCTAGCTACTAGCTAGTGTATCTAGGTACCTAATTTCAGTAATTTGCAATTACCAAACTTGAGTAGGTAGTTACCAAGCTTGTAACTTCTCAAATAGTATATCTGGATACCTAGCTTGTAACTTCTCATATAGTATATCTGGATACCTAGCTTGTAACTTCTCATATAGTATATCTGGTTACCTAGCTTGTAACTTCTCAAATAGTATTTCTGGATACATAGCTTGTAACTTCTCATATAGTATATCTGGATACATAGCTTGTAACTTCTCAAATAGTATATCTGGATACCTAGCTTGTAACTTCTCAAATAGTATATCTGGATACATAGCTTGTAACTTCTCATATAGTATATCTGGATACCTAGCTTGTAACTTCTCAAAAGGATATAATTAACTTTAAGTTCAGAATGTCTTTTTTTTAATAAGAATTACTTCAACAAATTGTAATGGTGGACTGAATCGGATACAGAGGGAAGGTTCGGTCACTGTCCGAACCAACCTAGACAGAAGTGTCCGATTCATCCCAAATGACAATTCAAAATTAGCATCACCTTTTTTCTAATTTCAATTGTATTATTTTTTTAACACACCAAACATAACAAAAAATATTGTTATAATTCATAGCTTTGAATTGAAATCAGTTTCGCATTCATACAGTCCACACACGATCTAATTGAATCACGAAAAATTACATCAATATTGAAGTAAACAGTAAATTACCCCTCGGCGGCGAAATACTACATCTCCGCACTGGGTCTTTCAAATAGCTGACGGTTAACACGTCGCACACATTCAGTTGCAATAAGCGGTAGTTCCAACAATTATAAACATGTTTAAACGAGTTGTCCGACCCATCCCTATGTCCGAATGCTCCCGGTTCTCCCCTAAATTTCGGTATAAATTAAAATATAGTACATAATTTAGTTACAACGTTTTTTAAATTTCTATAGAACTTTTCTAATCAAAGAAAATGTGTCGGTGGAGGGTAACTATATCAATATACTGAAAATCTAAAAAACAATATATTAATAGAGTTTATTGATAAATTGTTATGCCCCTGAATTAATCTATGTTTGACTGGATAGTTGGTGGACGAATAAAATATTTGTTAATCCATATAACTCAAAGAGCTCGTTGAAGCGAGCAGCATGTCCGGTAGAACGGACAATTTTTGTCCTTTGGTTGTTCGTTCGAAGATCGTCACGCTGTAAGAGCTTTACCTGTATATGATATCCCATTTGCTGTCTAATTCATTGCTAAAACGCATTCGTTTAGATTGGTCTTTAATTTAGTTAAGTGTTGCAAGTGCTATTCTAAAATGAATCTAAACGATACAGAGGTACCTATTTTGTTACTTTTTTCGACATAGAAATTGAAGAGCACGTAGTATCGTGTAGAAATATGATACACACGACTATGTTTGCTGGGAAGAATATGTAAGTATAACGAAAGAATGTGTACGAATATGAAATTACGAATTACAGGGTTTATTTTTAAGTAAAATAGAGAGATCTTTATTAAACAAGTAGAGCTTCTAAAACTAGTCTAATCTGACGTTTAGCGTGGATATGCCAAATAGGACTTTGTTTCTTAGCCTATGTGATAAATTGTTTACAAATATCTCTATCTTTGGGTGACAGTAATTTTGACAGGTGTAATTTTGACCGGTAGATTTTTGCTTTGCCAGTGTGGATTTTTGCCATGCGGAATTTTGCCAGGCGGAATTTTCCGCTTGGATAGTACAATTTTGGGTTTAAATTGGTAAATTTAAAGTTAAAAATATGAGATACAACAGTTATATAAATCTTTTTAATGTAACTTTAACATATTATATAGTTTAATAAGTTTCATTTAAGCAAATGTTAAATATTTACAAAATGTTAAATAAAATTAATTTGAATTTACTTCAAATAATAACTGTTATATATTTTAAGAGTAGTTTAGTTTAAAAAATAACTTTATGGTTTGCTAATTTTAAAATACTATAACTTGCTATTTTTTTGCAATTCACTTACGGCTTCCTTCATCTGGACAATATTTCGAAACGAGCTATAATAAATATTCATAAATTTATGTTTATTGATTTAATAAAAGATTTCGTAGTTTTCAGTCTTCCGTTTCCAATCAGGGTTTGTTTGGAAATAAGATTATTGGATTACAATTAAGAAATTGTAATCCAATGTATTTATTTATTTATATTAATATATTTATTAATATTGTATTTATTTATATCAAATACAGTAGGTATATAAGCATGCTGGTAAAATTTGATATTTTATATATTAAATATAAGGAGAAATATGATTTTTTTTATATTTAAGGATTATACATTTAAGAATGTATGACGTGAATCACTAACATTGGTTCAAAATATACTACCTTGGTATGAGTATTCCCTGTTCTACTGAAACTGAACATGTTTGGAACAGAGTATTGAACGTGTATCAAACATGGCGCAACTGCTGATTAGTTGGTTATCGCAGCGGCACGCCTTCGACTTGTATTGGAAGTACGTTGCTAAGTGATGGTTTGCTCAAACAAATGCTGTTTAATATAATTTATTCTTTGTGTTTGATAACTGACATTTCTCTAGTGACTTTACATATTATAATTCCTAGGTATATATCTAGGTGCCTAGTATTTATAAACGCAAATACATCAACAAAAGGATAGAAGAAATATAAGCATATGGCTTAATGTATATCATAGCTCTAAAATAATTATACACCAAAGGTGAGATTAGCCAATGTTCTATCAGTATCACTATAACTTCCTTGATCAGTATACACTGCATAGTCTTGAGGCGTCTTTGAGGTTAGCAGTGCGGTTAGAGCGTCATGGAAGCAGGAAGGCTTACTCTTCTGTGTAGCAGTGTGTGCTATCTAGAGTATCTATCTTCTAGACTTTTATCGATGTCTGTCCTGAGGCGGCGGCCCAGTGCCCACCAAGTCACTAACTCAAGCTGCAGAAAGTGGTAAATTGTTCTCCAAGAAATCATCTAATTTAGGTTGTGTTATCAGTAAAATACATGTAAATATAGGAGGAAATAAAGTACTGGATTGTTTCCTCATAAAGTGTAAAAATTTCCCATATTTATGATTTTTATTTGCAGACTTGCCAGTGGCCACCAAAACCACAACCCAATTTTTTAAGTCAAGCCAATTTTACTCATATTTGAATATTTCAAGACAAAATTAACATGGCAACATAGAAATTAATTCAAAATTTTAAACCAATTACATATATCTGAGATTTGACCATTTTAAATGTAAGCCAGTTAATTCTCTTGAACTGACATACTCTATATTCTAAAACATGCATGGACAGTGGACTGGTGGTTGGCCACTAACGAGTCTTAAGACTAGGTTACTGTTACTAGTTAGCTATGGTATACTAATTCTACAGTTGTGTTGTGTGCATTCATTTGACATCTGTTCTGTTTTAATTTGATTAGCTACTAATTTGTGTTATTTCATGTACAGGTAACTAGGGTTCGGTAATATCACCGTCAGTCAGTTCATCTTTGAATGCGCCTTCTCATCGGCTTCATCACCCCCAGTCTTCATCCACCTCATTCTTCTCTACTTTCTATCACCCTTCTCTTCCTCCACATTTTCATCAAAATTTCGCTCTTCCCTCCTCTTCAAACAAAAACTCTCCAACAACCGTCTGTCTCTCCTCCAACCTTGGTCTCTGCAGCTCCAAAGCCTCTCTCCTCTCATCCTCCAGCTCTCCACAATCCAACACAAAGTGCAACAAATCCTCCACCTGTCCCACCTCTCCACATATCCAGCATCTTTCCTCATCCCCGTCCCTTCTCCTGTCTCCCAGCCACAAGCAGTTGGTTCTTGCTCTGAACCATATTCGGTCTCTCTCGCCTCCCTCGTAGTCCTCCTCTCTCATCTCCTCCTTGTACTCCCTATACAGCCAGAGCGTGCTCCTCTCATAGATCTCCTCCCTCCACTCCCTATCAACTCTCTCTGCTACTCTTCTTTTTACCTCCTGTCCACTCATCCCCTCCAGCTCCTCCACTTCTATTCCAGCCCACTCCATGTATTTCTTTGTCCTCTTCCACCACCCCACTTCTCCTCTCCTCATGCTATTCAAAACCTCCTTCACCAGCACGTTCTCTCCCTGCAACTTCCTCCTCACATACTGCAATCTTCCTCTCACCATTCTGCTCTTCATTGTTCCGATTCCGATCTCTCCTCTCATTGCTGCCACAGACGCATACTTTGGCGCCCCCAAAATCCTCCTCATTGCCACATTCTCCTGCCTCTGCAACTTCTCCATCTCCTCTCTCTCATCTACCACCTCTGCTCCATACAGTACACTTGCCAACACCACCGACTTCCAGTACACCTTTCCCACCACCACCTTATGACAGCTCCTCTCTATCACTGAATAGGTCATGTTAGGCCCCTTTCATACGAGTCACTCAGTGACCGTCACTGGTGACGGTCACCAGTTACCCGCCATCATTTACTATGCATATACCCGCAAAAGTAACATAGCCTTTCATACGAAGTTACTTCGGTTGCCCAGTTGCGCAACTGCATTTTGCAGTGACGCGTCGGGTAACTAGTGACAGTCACTGAAAGTTGCCGTCACCGACTGTGGGGTACAATATTAATAGTAGCTTTCATACGGAGTCACTCAGTGACGCAACTTTTGTGAGCTAAGCCCACTGTCTGCAGTATTCAAATAATTTTGCTCTTTATTTGTAGTTTGGAAGAAATTTTAGAGTTCAAAATTATCAGCACAAAGCTACATAAATTATTGTAAAGTGTATGATGTATATATTTGTCTATTCTTTATGTTAAATGGAGATGAGTCGAAGTATCGGAATTGGTATCGGTAATTTTTCTCATATCGGTGTTGGTAAAAAATATCGATACCAATAGTATTTCAAATTTCTTGGAACATAATTTATTTAAACAATTCCTATTCTAATAGTAACTATAAATTAGCGATAACATCAGTCAAAATCTGGGTATCGGTATTTGTGAAAATTTCGGTATCGTCCCATCTTTAATGTTAACATCTCATGCGTTTGCAATTTTCTTTTCGAGAAAGCGTCTCTCCTTCTTGAGCAGTAAAGCCAATAGAAAAACTCCTCAAATGATGAAGGAATTCTTCTGATTGAGTGTTTCCTAGCATGGTTGTTTGCAGTGACGGTCATTAGTTGCCGAGTCTTTCACACAAGGCAACTGATGACCATCACCAGTGACGGTCACTAAGTGACTCAAGTGAAAGGGGCCTTACACACTCTCTTTCCCTTCTCCAACATTTTCCTCCTCTGTCCCTCATACAAATTGCACTTTCCTTCTATCTACCACCGTAATCACTCAATTACCGTATGAAATACACACCGCTATTTAAAACTGCCCGGGAAAAGTTTGATATTAGGTCTTCAAGAACACTGTACAAGTACATGTATTCACAAATGTTTGACATGACCGAGAGAAATTAATTTTCTATTATTTATTTATTTCATAGTGAAAGTTTATCAAATTAACTAATCAAACTTTTATATTAAATGATTTTATAAGCTCTCAAATTAAGAGGAATTTCACAGATTATCGTATATTTTACATTCGGTACACAGTTGCCGCATTCGGTATCAAATATACGAAACAATTACTGTGCTGGAAAGCAGTGTTTCAACCACTCAAAAGGCGATTCAAAATGAAATACTTCTAAGAGTAATAACATGTAGAACTGCCAAGTAATTTCACGAATTTTTGATATCAAATAAGGAAGTAAGTAGTCCGTTGAATTTGTGAAATGTGCGAGGTGTTATACATTTGTTATTTTTACTAATGTGTTATCAGTGTTTAAATTGGGTTTTGTTTGTGAAATGCTTTTCTATTTACATTTCTTTCTTTCCTATATGTTATGGTCACAATAGTTTTAGCCATATCTATTCTAAACATTTTTGTACTTTCTCTCTTCTGAATTCTATTTCATGAAATAGTTAATAGCTTAATAATAGATTGATGTTGTATTGAATTTTCCTTACCAACCATTTTTTGTACTTCTTCTCTTCTGAAGTCTCTTGCAATTAGGTTGCTATAATCTTTAGTTATAGTTTTATATCCGAACCTTCCATTTTCTTTACTTTGGTACTTCCTTTCAAGTCGCATTCGTGTGTGTTTATGACTAATTAGGATAATTGCATTTGTTGCTCATAGTGCCTTTTTGTATCTTTCTCAGATTAATAAATAAATACTCAGTCCATAGCGCTGTTTATATTCGGAGAAGCAATTTCGAAACCATTACCGAATAGAATATCAAATACCGAATGCAATTTATACATAAAAGTTAAATACAGTATTTATAGGTAGAATATAAAATATTCAAATCAATTTTTTTGGATTATAAATCTTTTATAATTATTAATAATTATAATAATTTATGCTACATATCACACATACCTAATACAATAAAAGTCTTGAATCATTAATTTTGACAAATATAGCGCAAATACCAAAAATATTAGTTCAATGTTCGGTTTTAGGTGATGGTGGTAACCTAAGTCACATATTCAGCAGTTTCAGCTATAGGTTCACTGGAATGATTTTTTTTATGCCATAACTTTAGTTTCATATTAGTGGCACCTCTCTACAGGTACCACTAATACCTATTCAGTATTCTCCTTTGCTGTTTTCCACAGACTTCTTTTACGACAAGTCAGAAAAAAAATAATGTTACAAAGTAGACATTCGGTAATTGACGGATTACCCGAGCTAAATCATGTTACTCATACTTTATTAAACTTCAAATAGGCCCTGAAACCAGTCTGTATTTGGTTAATTAAATTCCTGACTTTCTCCAATTATCTGTAAAAAATAAAGTTGGTTAATTTCTAGTTCGAGTCCCTATTTAATTATTGAATTTAGTGACTTGAACTAGGAACCGATCCAAATACCCCCTTCCTAGTTCGCTTCCCTAAATGAAATAAGGACGTGAACTAGGAATTTACCAAAATTCTGCATGCTTTCTTACCTAATTTAGCTAGTCCTCCAACATTTTCCCAATTTCCCATCCAAAAATTGATTTTAATATAGCTAGGAATAGCTGAATAGCAGAAAATCATCAGACAATGGATGAAAATAAAATCTAGAAGAGACCTATAAATACAAGTGGCTGTCAGCCTGTCAAAATATAATGAACTTCTTTACCAGTTCCAGCAAAGAGATCTATAGACAATAATATTGTAATCTCGCAGAAAATACTATTGCCGTAGTTGAAATTGTTGCACATTCATATTTTCTCATCACGTTTTGGAAGTATGATGGTTTCTTGCAACATTGTATAAAATTAATTGAAAAAGAAATCATGTCCTCATCTTTGATCATTTTGAACTGTTTTTTGTTTATTTTTTAGTTTGGTAGGTCATCGGCTACATTGGTCCTGTGCATTTGTTTTTCTTCTTCATTAGCTCCATATTATTTTCTCAAAGTGCTGTAATTGTAAAATATTTGATATCTAGTTTTTATGGTTTAAAATTTAGGTATATATTTGCTTCCCTTTCACTTAATCATTAAATTCAATGTTTTCTTTTAAATATAAATACAGCTTAATTTCTGTATCTATAATTTGCCTTATGTTCACAGATGCAAAAAATATAAAACATCTACTCTATTCTTAAATAAATCCTAGAGTTAAATTGAATGCCTTACAAACTGAAACTTTGAAAAAAGTAGATATTTTCATTTAGACGAGAATAATGCTGCTTTTGGATAGATCAAGACCTCCCCCTAGAGAAAGGCTTGGCGCAGTAACACGTTTGAAGAATGAGATTGTAAATCTACTAGATGATGTGCCATCAAACTTGATGCTCATTCGTACTTTATACAACGAATATCTCTCTAAGGTAGAGGCTTTGTACAAGGAGTCTCAAGATGAGAGTGGATCTTTGCTTGAATTTCATGTAGCTGAAATTGAGGAATTCAAAACTAAAATGGGGTTGTTAATTAGCCCAACACCACCATTAGATAGTACCCGGTTAGTGAGTGAAGCTGTTCGTCCAAAAATTACTATCGGAAATAAATTTCTTGTCAATAACGTAGCTGCTAGACCTAGAAACAGGGCTTCAAGAAGATCCCGACAGAGCAGTAATTCAGCAACTTCTTCAAGTTTGTCAGCAAGAATTCAAATAGCGAAGCTGCGAGCTAAAGCTAAAGCTGCTCTAGTTGCATTAAAAAAATCATCTGAGTTAAAGCACCAGAAATTGGAACTCAATATCGCTCATGAACAGCGTGTTCTGCAGTTGGAAAATGAAATGAAAATTATTGAAATGGAAAAGAAACTACACGAAGCTGATATTCTGGAAAATGAGCTCTCCAAACTTGAGAATAATCTGTTGGCCTCACACAAATCTCTTGGAAACAACATCACCGTGAGTGCATTAACTATAATATTCTGACCAACTTTGACGAGAGCTTTATCTAATTTGGAATAATTTCCTTTATAAGAAATTATAAATAAAAGATATTCCATTTTGAAAATAGTAAATCGCTCGAAAAACCGTTGTACCTACTGGAGTAATGATTTATTTTTTGAGGATTAAGTTCATTCATATCAATATCTGTTATATTGTACTACCTGTTAATTTCTCTTTATCCAATCTATTTCTACTATTGTAACTTCTATTTATTGTATCTAATTTGCTTTTTCTTGTGTGTAGGATTTCTCTGGAAAACCAGTTGAAGTTGTTGATCTCGCCAAGAAAGATGACAAGAGCAGCCTAGAGGATTCAGAGGTCTTTCAACTACCAGTTGAAGGTAAGAACCATTCATACGCTTACAATATCTAAACTTTATTCAATGATTTCTTCACGTCACATTAAATGGGTTAGGAGTTAGGACTCCGATCCTCCCACCTCAGGGTAGGATGTCCTATCTTGCGGAAAAACCTTCATTCCGACTGCGTGGTAGGCAACAAACCAACCATCTATACCTCCTGGGGTGAGTGTCAGGCACTCTAGAATATATGAGACTCGTATGTCCTTCCCTGATTGCCGTCTTTCCATGGTGACACGGGTAGAGGGGGCGGGGGTAGTGGTGTTTTAGAATACCACATATGGACTCTGACCTGGACATCATTCCTGTAGACGACCGGGACCTACCCTTAAAGACTTCTGTATTTGAAATTTCCCCTACGTTAGAACCTTACGCTCCTCACATTGTTGATGAAGGGGAACACACAGCTAGAAGAAATAGAAATAAAGAGTCATACCTGCAGGTATGACCCTGTGTAAGTAGCCAAAGACGCAAGTAAACGTTTATGCACACACCCTCACACACATGCATGTCATATGTTCGTTTTTTGTGGTGGCCTGGTGCATTTACTACTATTTTAAGAAAGCTGAATATCGGTATTCATTTTTTAGTGGCAAAAAATTGTAATTTCGTATAGACTTTTTCTCTTGCTGACACACTAAGATAGATTCTTCTCCTCAAATAATGAACTTATGCGATTGCCAAAAATCTCATCTTTATCATGATCTCTACAGATAGTAAAAAACCGAATTACGAAATTTTCATTGAATGTGTGACATATCTATGCCCGTTCAGGGTCGAACCTCTCTCCTGAGAGTATATACAGAGATATTATATCTTGATTTTTATCAATAAAACAAGTTATTATAGATTTTTTTTAATTGATACGGTCTCCGTTCAGGAAATACTAGTCAGGTTGCTGCTGTTGCACAAGATACTTCCACTGGAGTTACCTTGAGTGACAGTTCTGCTGCTGCCGCCACTGAAAGTACCCTGGAACCTAAGAAATCTACTGTTGTTATACCATACAGAAATGGATGCTGGAATCCTACTAGTCAGAGTGGAAAGAAGGCTTACAACAGGTTTCAGTTTTTGCAAATCAAAGAATTGGAGGCTAGTAAAGTGAAGCCTGCTAACATGCCAAAGTATGACATTGTCAGGGACAACATCAACACCCACAATGTGATGGAGAGGACTCTACCAGTCAGAAGTTTTATTGTATTCTCAAAACAGCATCATATGGCAATGCCTGACGTTGACTTCACACTAAAAAATTTCATCGGAGAAGCCTCAGGAGGTTACAACTCTAACAACAAGATATCCAGCAACAGATTCATTAGAGATAACGAAATGACTGTGAAGAAGCCCCTCAACACTGAAGCCATCAGGGAAAAGTCAGTAGCAAACATTGAGGAATACTGCAGTATCCAAGACATCAAGGAAGCTGTACTGGATTTTGAGAGTAAATTCGAGAGTAGGGAACTACCCTACTACGTTTATTCCGCCATGATTGTGGTGTTCGAAATGAAGGATATGGACAGAGAGTCTCTCGGCAAGCTATTTGAATACCTTCTAGTCAATAAAAAGATTTCATATTATAATTTGGTAGAAGGTTTGAAACTTCTGGTAGCAGATGTGGATGACTTAGCGTGCGATATTCCACAAATCCAAGACTACATCGGCAAGGTGTTGGCTCCTCTTGTCTTCAACTCACTCCTTCCGCTCAGTGAATTACAGTCCATCACAGCGAGTGAGACTGAAAAGGTGACCAGGACTTTCGCCAAGGCCCTAATCAGACTTAGCATCCTCAATGAGGAGATCCTTCTCACTCTCTGGTATCAGTCGCGCCTCAAATTCGAGGCACTTCTTGGCAGTGAGTCTGCAGTCAACCAATTCTTCGACAGATATGAGGTAAATAAACATTAGTCACTTTCCTTTCTGACTGCTTCTTAAAAATGTCCCATACTCTGCACACTGGTCTTTCTAGATTAAAGACAAGAAGAATGAAAATAGTATATAGTGATTATTTTTTACTAGTATCACTGTACCAGATCCCTTTAACTAATTCCTTCCTTTCTTCACAGGAACTGAAATATCTGAACGAGAAGGAGGAGAATCAACGTGTGGAGGTCTACTCCAACTGTCTGAAGAAATCCCTCTTCAAGCCAGTCAGTACTGAAAAGATTAAGAGAATCGTAGCTACTGTTGTTGGATCTGGTATTACTGGTGAGTTAACTAAACTCTTCTGATAAATTACTATTTGAATACAATAGAATAGCCCAAAATAGGTTTTCTGGGTATGATTTCCTTTAGGAAATCGAAAGCTCGAAAAAAGTAATGTCATTTTTGTTAAGTAACTTCAATTTACTGACCTATCCATAACGCCATGTCTATTCATTACCTCTTCATGTTTATTTATCCTCTTTTCCGAAGCTCCTTTCAAACCCATGAGTGACGAGCAGGTTGACTGCGTGTTTGAGAAACTTAGTGCCTTAAAGTTGGTGATGAAGAGTGAAGGACTGGAGAGCAAAGACAACTTCATGGCTGTTCTCTACGGTCTCCAGGCCATTGCAGTGCTACACTCCGTGCCTCCAGGTGTGTAAAAACATTATTTCTAATTAGTCAGATTACCAGAAATTGAGGCTAGATAAATTTGTCCTTTGTCGTTAATCTTCTACAGTAACATAAGACTAAAAAATTTTTAAGTAACCTTAATTTACAATATTCACCTGATTCACAATTCATTTTATATTGAATTCCTATTCAATTTCTCATTTGTTAACTTTGTCTTTTTTTCCCTTCAGGTCTCCTAGAAACTCTGTTCAGTAACGCTTTGGACGCTGGCGTAGTCGATGAGGCCAACATTATGGATTGGGAGAAAAATCCAGGTAAGCTTACTGATGTAACGTCACTGTACTCTGAAAGTGGGTGTTACCCTAGAAACTTCTATAGGTCGTATTGGGTTATATCATATTACTCCCTCTCCCTGTGTTGGGGTATTCTTTACTTCATTTTCAATAATTCATTATAGGTATTTCCTTATTTCAACTAGTAAATCTATTGAAATTTCACCGACGAAATTATCTTTATTAACAAGAATAACAATATCGATTAATTAACAGTATAAAATAAATGATGTATATTCATAGTAAATAAGTACACATAATCATAGTAACCGGAATATTTACTTGTTCTCGCCTTTTTACTCTCCACCAATTTGTTTCCTCTTATGTCACCATTTTGTTCTCTCTCCGTCCACCATTTTGTTTTCCTCACCATTCATTTCTCTCTTCAGATCAAAAACTGATGAGTAACTGCGTGGCCTCCCTCGGTAGCTTCCTTAGAGCTCTAAAGACGGCCAAGGAATGAGTTTAGAAATTTTAGGCGCAGCAACACTAGATGTAGCTGGAGGCTGTACATTAAAATTTTTTTCTAGTCCCTTGTATTTAATTTCCTGTTGATGTCGGTGATATGGCCTTTGGTTCCGAATCACACTTTAAACACCAAATAATTGTAATAAGTTAATATTATTCCAAAAATGCAATGGTTCTCTAACCTATCTACTAACGATTGATAGAAATAAAATAACTTCATAGGTAGTACAGAATACTAATCATAGAACTGATAATTTCAAAACCTAAGGCACTATGAATATTGAATGTTTCTTACAGGCTACAGAAGTTTAAGTTACGGCAACTTCTTAGTTAATTGTCGCCAACTTATCAACCCTATTGACTTAGCAGTGAAGATGTCATAATAGTTACTCATGAAGATGGTAGACTGCATAAATTTGTTAATTTCTTGCATATAAATTTAACTTCCTATTTAACCTCTTTTTAGTAGATATCTCAGACCAAGAGATGAATCAGTTTAGGTACTTGGGCTAAATTGAGTAAATTCTACAAATTTTCAAAGTTCCAAATAATAAACAAGTAATTTTGAGCCTAGAAGATAACTGCCTAACTATGCCATGAATTTTTCAATGAGGACAGATCCAATTTTGTATATCTTCAGCTCCTGCTGTTTATCTGAATGAATTGGATAACCCAAGTTGTTATATTTACCAATTAGTTAGCCGTAGCATATGTTGTGAGTTTATATGAATAGCCTACCTATCTCAACCCTTTCAACGCGGAATTTTTTCTGCCGAATTGAGAAACATTTTGATAGATTTTTCGGAAGATTGGAGTACTAATGGATGAACTTAGATCGTCGGCAAATGTGTTTATTCAATTTTGCGAATATTTGATGTGGGACATACGTGTACCCTCAGTAACCTGTGTTCCACTTAAATGGGATATATACAACCCACTAGTAAAACGAAACAACGAAATGATTCATATAAATGCATCTAAATGACCAATCTTTCATCAATCAGGGTAATAAATAGACATATTGAACTAAAAATCTTACCCACTTCTATATACATATGTATTATGTAACCCAACCGCGTCAAAAGAGGTAAAGTTCCTCTCAAGGCTCCGGATACAGGATGTAATAAAAGCGGCGCTTGCCTGTACCTAGTACCTAAAAATCCTAACTATATTCGGTGCACAAAATCCCACTGATTTTTTAAAAAATCTATAAACAATTTCCATTATAATTTGGCTTATCCATCAACATTTTCTTAATTTATCCACCGAAAATTAATGATAACATAGGAATAAATACATAGCTGAAAATCCACTACTTTGCTAGAAGTAGAATATTATTTTCAACGGGAAAAAATATCCACTGACAAGTATAGGTGGAATTTACCATGAAATACAGTCTGGACCTAAATAATGTTCTCTCAAAAATTCTGAGGATCTTCTTACCGTCCCTGATGATTGTTCTTGCCATCGAAGTTTTTTAATTGCACAATTTCAGCAAATACATTAGCATTTTTCTCAGCAAAAGCTTTGGATGCGCCACCTCCTTACCACTCAATCACTGTAGGTACCTAGGCACACGTAAAAAACTTTATCCAATTCGTTTGGAATTTCACTTCAAAATGTTCATATTTATCAAAGTCAGAGTCGAAATAAAGCTGAGCACGTCTATTAGATAACATTATATATGATTTAATGAATATCACAACATTACAAAAATGAACTACCAAGTATTATATCAGAGCAAGCGTTTACTCAAGAAGCTGTGTTGCTCAAGAATCGTCTGCATCTACTGAACATAATGGTTAACATTTTCATTTTGGCGTTAATTGAGTGGCCACTAAATTGTATTCATATTTAAGAAGAATAACTTTCCATACGAATACAATCGATATGTTCCGCGAAATTTAACGATTTGCTCTATCTTAAGACTGCTCCGCGCGTTTTTATGATATGAAATTGCGTGAATTAGCCAAATTGCACTACATTGGTAGCGCGTTTTATCAAGACCGTGTGAACATGAGCCTCCCCTAACTAACAACCTAGCTACTAGCTAGTGTATCTAGGTACCTAATTTCAGTAATTTGCAATTACCAAACTTGAGTAGGTTGTTACCAAGCTTGTAACTTCTCAAATAGTATATCTGGATACCTAGCTTGTAACTTCTCAAATAGTATATCTGGATACCTAGCTTGTAACTTCTCAAATAGTATATCTGGATACTTAGCTTGTAACTTCTCAAATAGTATATCTGGATATACATAGCTTGTAACTTCTCATATAGTATATCTGGATACCTAGCTTGTAACTTTTCAAAAGGATATAATTAACTTTAAGTTCAGAATGTCTTTTTTTAATAAGAATTACTTCAATAAATTGTAATGGTGGACTGAATCGGATACAGAGAGAAGGTTCGGACACTGTCCGAACCAACCTAGACAGAAGTGTTCGATTCATCCCAAATGACAATTCAAAATTAACATCACCTTTTTTCTAATTTCAATTGTATTATTTTTTTAACACACCAAACATAACATGAAATATTGATATAATTCATAGCTTTGAATTGAGGATCAGTTTCGCATTCATACAGTCCACACACGATCTAATTGAATCACAAAAAATTACCTAAATATTGAAGTAAACAGTAAATTACCCCTCGGTGGTGAAATACTACATCTCCGCACTGGGTCTTTCAAATAGCTGACGGTTAACACGTCGCACACATTCAGTTGCAATAAGCGGTAGTTCCAACAATTATAAAAATGTTTAAACGAGTTGTCCGACCCATCCCTATGTCCGAATGCTCCCGGTTCTCCCCTAAATTTCGGTATAAATTAAAATATAGTACAGAATTTAGTTACAACGTTTTTTAAATCTCTATAGAACTTTTCTAATCAAAGAAAATGTGTCGGTGGAGGGTAACTATATCAATATACTGGAAATCTAAAAAAAACAATATATTAATAGAGTTTATTGATAAATTGTAATGCCCCTGAATTAATCTATGCTTGACAGGATAGTTGGTGGACGAATAAAATATTTGTTAATCCATATAACTTAAAGAGCTCGTTGAAGCGAGCATCATGTCCGGTAGAACGAACAATTTTTGTCCTTTGGTTGTTCGTTCGAAGATCGTCACGCTGTAAGAGCTTTACCTGTATATGATGTCCCTTTTGCTGTCTAATTCATTGCTTAAACGCATTCGTTTAGATTGGCCTTTAATTTAGTCAAGTGTTGCAAGTGCTATTCTAAAATGAATCTAAACGATACAGAGGTACCTATTTTGTTACTTTTTTCGACATAGAAATTGAAGAGCACGTAGTATCGTGTAGAAATATAATAGACACGACTATGTTTGCTGGGAAGAATATGTAAGTATAACAAAAGAATGTGTACGAATATGAAATTACGAATTACAGGTTTTTTTTAAGTACAATAGAGAGATCTTTATTTAACCAGTAGAGCTTCTAAGACTAGTCTAATCAGACGGTTAGCGTGGATATGCCAAATAGGACTTTGTTTCTTAGCCTATGTGATAAATTGTTTACAAATATCTCTATCTTTGGGTGACAGTAATTTTGACAGGTGGAATTTTGACCGGTAGATTTTTGCTTTTCCAGTGTGGATTTTTGCCATGCGGAGTTTTGCCAGGCGAAATTTTCCCCTTGGATAGTACAATTTTGGGTTTAAATTGGTAAATTTAAAGTTAAAAATGTGAGATACAACAGTTATATAAATCTTCTTAATGTAACTTTAACATATTATATAGTTTAATAAGTTTCATTTAAGCAAATGTTAAATATTTACAAAATGTAAAATAAAATCAATTTGAATTTACTTCAAATAATAACTGTTATATTTTTTAAGAGTAGTTTAGTTTAAAAAATAACTTTATGGTTTGCTAATTTTAAAATACTATAACTTGCTATTTTTTTGCAATTCACTTACGGCTTCCTTCACCTGGACAATATTTCGAAACGAGCTATAATATATATTCATTAATTTATGTTTATTGATTTAATAAAAGATTTCCTAGTTTTCAGTCTTCCGTATCCAATCAGGGTTTGTTTGGAAATTAGATTATTGGATTACAATTAAGAAATTGTAATCCAATGTGTTTATTTATATCAAATATATATGAGCATGCTGGTAAAACTTGATAATTTATATATTAAATATTAGGAGAAATATGATTTTTTGTTATTATTTAAGGCTTATACATTTAAGAATGTATGACGTGAATCACTAACATTGGTTCAAAATATACTACCTTGGTATGAGTATTCCCAGTTCTACTGAAACTGAACATGTTTGGAACAGAGTATTGAACGTGTATCAAACATGGCGCAACTGCTGATTAGTTGGTTATCGCAGCGGAAACGCCTCCAACCTGTATTGAAAGTGCATTGTTAAGTGATGGTTTGCTCAAACAAATGCTGTTTAATATGATTTATTCTTTGTGTTCGATAACTGACATTTCTCTAGTGACTTTACATATTATAAATCATTAGTATATCTCTAGGTGCCTTGTATTTATAGACGCAAATACATCAGCAAAAGGATAGAAGAAATATAGGCCTATGGCTTAATGTATATCATAGCGCGAGAAGCAAGCAGTTACCTGCCAGATGTCACTCGGGGGTGGGGGGTGTATCTCGGCACTTAATAAAAAATGATAAGCACTGCGATTATACTTTAACGGTTATATTTTTTTATTATTAACAGTTTAATTGATATCATATGTTGTTGTTGATAGTTAATACCTAACAATTTCAGAGACAAGCATGGTTAAAAATATTACCTGGGTACCTAGCTGATTATATAATATAAATGCGCAATTAGATACCTAGACGATATATAATATAAATATTTATCTAGGTATTTTATAAAGCCGATTATATACCTAATATAAATGTTTACCTAGATAACTAACCTGAGTTACACAATATAATACAGTTAATACCTATAGTTGATAAGATAAGCGCACAAAATAGGGTGTTGACTTCAAGTCATGATGCAAAGGTCCCCTTTGGTATGGATGTTCTTCGGGGTACGGTCAAGAGCCCCCCCGGTCATGAGCCCCCTCGGTCACGAGCCCCCCCGGTCATGAGCCCCCCTAGGTCATAAGCCCCCCCGGTCACGAGCCCCCCCTCCTTGTTTTTTAATCCTTATTTACCTAGTTAAACAAATGAAGAACTACTTAGATAGAAATAACTGAGAGTTGCTAATGTAGTTTGTTGTATCCGCTAGATTGTTGTACTGCACACTTCATGATTGTTTAATGACCTGGCAGGGGGGTTCATATACATATATTTTATGTCTAATCAGTAATGAACTACAAAAGTGTCAATAAGGATTAAATAATGTAGGTAAATAAGGATTTAAAAACAGGGGGGCTCGTGACCGGGGGGGCTCATGACCGGGGGGGGCTCTTGACCGGGGGGGCTTATGACCGGGAGGCTCTTGACCGGGGGGGGGGCTCTTGACCAGGGGGGCTTATGACCGGGGGGGCTTATGACCTACACCCATGTTCTTCAGGGTCATTCCAAACATTTTATCCAAAGACACAAGTGAGATCACCCTTTGTATTCGAAATATACGCGTTTTTCAAAATGGTCGCTTGCCATACACTAGAACCCATATCTTTGCTTTTAGGAAAGCTGTAATGGCAAAATTAGTATCAAATGATAAATTTTTGGGGTCAAGGAACCCATTAAAAAGGATTTTTAAAGCTCAATAATCAATATTTGTCTCCTTACTATGAAATTTGAGGGTAAAATAAGCAAATTTAGGTAAAATTCATAATGTAATTATTTATTTTTCTATTTCCTACTCCTAGTATATTTTTTCAAATGAGTTATAAAATAGTATTCATATGATTCTTGAGTTATGAAATATTTGTAAAAATTCAAGATGGCTGCCCATTCCTAAATTATGTTGTTCTTCAGACACATTTACACCACAGTCAACTTTATCTAGGATTAATTAGAAAGTACATGAACCCAGAAGACTATTCAATTGTATCAAATCCATGGGAAAATAAAAATTTGAAAATATTTTTTATATGGATGCAAGTGTTGAGTATCTTGATTGAAAATTATAGTGTCAAAGGGCAGAGAGATGAGGTAGCTCAGCTCCAGTCATCGTCGGTTGCCTTCTCTTTCTGGTCATAAGCCTTGTTCATGAGCACATAGAGAGAAGATGCACATACATGATGCATGTATATCTGATTATACAGATGTGGTGAACACCGATAGAGGACTGAGCTTTTCCACTTGATGTGATACAACTATGGGTAACTGCATTGATCCAACCACTTTCATCCAGCCAGTCACCAGACGTACTCAAAAGTTTCTTATATATGTGCATTGGGCCCAGTGTTACCAAGAAATGCTCTTATCCAAGTCCGGTATTAAAGGGATAGTAAAGTCAAAATCAAACAATCGCCAAATTTGTTTTAAATCGATTCAGAACTTTTAATTATGTAATATTTGAATGCTCGTTTATTTTTAAAATGTTCATATAAAAAGTATATAATAAAATATGACTGTACTGCCCTTTTAACTTTTAAGGATGAATTTTCTTGGGGAGAGGATGATCAGCAATCATAAGTAGTGTCTGACTTGAAATTAGGTAGTTCATTGCTTGGCGAAGGACCTTCATTGCATCCCACGCCATTCTGGGGCTTGTAGGGAATTCTGGGAACAATGACAACAGATTTGGCTTGGTCGTATGATACAGGATATGTTCAACTACTTGCATGATATACATCCCATGATATCCTATCTCCAGCTTCAAAATCCTCTTCCACTAGAAGGTTTTTAACTCTCTCTCCAACCACTCGTTTATGATAGGATGGGAAGCTGGATAAGGCTGACTGTTGGTTCAAGACATCATCCGTTGGGAGTGAAACATCCAGATCAATGGTTTTATAGCAGGCTGGCAGGAATTTCAAATGCTTTCTTCCATCTCAGCTGGATCTAAGATGACTATGAGATTATAAGTTTGTGGACAATCTGGAATGAAGTGTTCATGAATTTTCCGTGGAGCGCTGATGTTGCAGTTGTTGATCAATGTTATCAAATCAGACAGTGGTGAAAACACATTTGAATATTTTCGGACTGTTATATGACACACATAGTCCGCATTGATGCATTGCTTGCACCAGAGATGCTCTGCCATCTTGGATTTGGAATTTCATTGCTAGATATAGCGAAGATAGAGTTTCCTATCTCGGATATCACGTGGAACGTTTCTTGGATCTGCTTTTTACAGAGTTGAATATTATTTGCCGCCCAATAGATGTTGCAAACTGTGATTTATCAGGTCCAGGCGGTGGCTGATCAATATCTGATCCATCAAGAATCGTGTGTAGGAATGATTTCAGCATGGGAGGGATTGAATCAGCTTCAGAAAATGCTGAAATTTACCCGTAAAATCTTGCTTCATGGGTAGATACTCTCACCGGAGAATTTTGGCTGCTTTGAGGATGATTTAGAAATCAGTGGAGGTGTTGTCTATCATTCCATCCACAGCTTTGCTTAAGTCGTCATCAAAAACCAGGGACCATTGAATGATATTACGTTCTGACTTGATGTCCAAAATCAGGCGTTCAATATCCTCAGAAAGAAGGCGTGTGTTGTTGCATTATCTTTAATTAAAGCCCATACCAGTAATGGGCTTTTCATATAGTGCTTTCAATTAGTCATTGCCAATAGACTTAAGCAACTCATTGAGAACATAACCCTGTTTTTTTGATTTTCGAATTATTTTTCGAAATTTTAATTTTTTTTTTCACGAAAAAATTATTATTTTGAAAACCAATTCGAAAAAAAAGGCCCCATAGATGTAGAGAATCCCGTGGAGAATCGAATGCAAAAATCCTTAATGTCCTAGCTTCAAAATTTTATAAGCCTTAGGTTTTTTTGGAAACGGTTCGAATTTCGTTTGAAATTCGAATAACTCGTTTTCTATGGTTCTAATTGAAATACCAAAAAACAACATTTTGAAAATTACTCATGGAATAGTAATATAAAGTTGATATGACAAGTAAAGGTTCGTGTACTGAAATTGGAGTGAATTCTGATAAGATTAACAGTTGCCCCCAAGCGATTCAAATACCAGAAAAGTAACATTTTTAGTGATTTTTACTACATTTTGGCCAAAAACTTAAAAACTCTGATTTATTATCATTTAGAATAGGAAGATAGCTTGAGAAGAGCTTATTTTGGTGTTTGTGCCAAAAAATCAGACAGCTACGACAATGTTTACAGTTGCCCCCACCCCTCTAAATAGTTCAAATTTAGGCACTGCTGGAGACTGTAGTCAGTTTGGTGCTTCACACTTATGGAGGTCTGGTGCTCAATGAAGAACATAATAAGGAAATTTATATACAAGAAATTGAGCAAAAACATTAACCATTGATTAATAAACCAACATTTCAATATTTGGAACACTTGGTGACTCAAAAAAGTTAATTAAGCGAATTGCATGGGTTATTATCCAATTGCTGAAATCCGAGTAAATTCGAAATTTTTTGCAATACGAAAATATTGATAAATGCTTTTATAAAATGAAATAGATACAATTAACAAAGTTATTTTGAGAATTAAATTACTTACTACTAACCTCCTGCACATGACAGTTACTTGGCTAATGCGGTCACACAGTGCGAGTAGCTGCACTACAGTTACTCGCACCGTGTAACAGGGCCTATATATAGGTTCAGTGGAATGATTTTTTTTATGCCATAACTTTAGTTTCATAGTAGTTGCACCTCTCCACAGGTACCACTAATATCTATTCAGTATTCTCCTTAGCAATTTTCCACAGACTTCTTTTACGACAAGTCAGAAAAAAAAAAAAGATTATAAAGTAGACATTCGGTAATTGACGGATTACCCTAGCTAAATCATGTTACTCATACTTTATTAAACTTCAAATAGGCCCTGAAACCAGTCTGTATTTGGTTCATTAAATTCCTCTGACTTTTTCCAATTATCTGTAAAAAATAAAGTTGATTAATTCCTAGTTCGAGTCCCTATTTAATTATTGAATTTAGTGACTTGAACCTTCCTAGTTCGCTTCCCTAAATGAAATAAGGACGCGGACTAAGAAGGGGAATTTTGATCGGTTCATAGGTCGCGTCCCTAAATGAAATAGGGACGTGAACTAGGAATTTACCAAAATTCTGCATGCTTTCATAGCTAATTTAGCTAGTCCTCCAACATTTTCCCAATTTCCCATCCAAAAATTGATTGTAGTATAGGTAGGAATAGCTGAATAGCAGAAAATCATCAGACAATAGATGAAAATAAAATCTAGGAGACCTATAAATACAGGTGGCCGTCAGCCTGTCAGAATATAATGAACTTCTATACCAGTTCCAGCAAAGAGATCTATAGACAATAGTATTGTAATCTTACATAGTCGCAATTGTTTTACATTCATATTTTCTCATCACATTTTAGTAGTATGATGTTTTCTTGCAACATTATATAAATTAATGGATCAAGGAATCAAGTTCTGATCTTTAGTTATTTTAAACTGTTTTTTGTTTATTTTTTAGTTTGGTAGGTCATCGGCTTCATTGGCCCTGTGCATTTTTATATTAGTTTTTCTTCTTCATTAATCATTAGGTCCATATTATTTTCTCAAAGTACTGTAATTGTAAAATATTTGATATCTAGTTTTTATGGTTTAAAATTTAGGTATATTTTTTCTTTGCCATCAGCTGCAATTTAGTTAAAGTCTTCCCTTTCACTTAATCATTAAATTCAATGTTTTCTTTTCAATATTAATACAGCTTAATTTCTGTATCTATAATTTGCCTTATGTTCACAGATGCAAAAAATATACATTTACTCTTAGTTCTTTAATAAATCATAGAGTTAAATTGAATGCCTTACAACTTGAAACTTTGAGAAAAGAAGTTGATGGATCTATTCAATTAGACAAGAATAATGCTGCTTTTGGATAGATCAAGACCTCACCCTAGAGAAAGGCTTGGCGCAGTAACACGTTTGAAGAATAAGATTGTAAATCTACTAGATGATGTGCCATCAAACTTGGTGCTCATTCGTACTTT
This sequence comes from Caprella mutica, assembly GCA_947561585.1. Classification (NCBI taxonomy): domain Eukaryota; kingdom Metazoa; phylum Arthropoda; class Malacostraca; order Amphipoda; family Caprellidae; genus Caprella; species Caprella mutica. Next base: position 88,642 of record CANNZV010001339.1, read on the forward strand.
ATACAACGAATATCTCTCTAAGGTAGAGGCTTTGTACAAGGAGTCTCAAGACGAGAGTGGATCTTTGCTTGAATTTCATGTAGCTGAAATTGAGGAATTCAAAACTAAAATGGGGTTGTTAATTAGTCCAACACCACCATTAGATAGTACCCGGGTAGTGAGTGAAGCTGTTCGTCCAAAAATTACTATCGGAAATAAATTTCTTATCAATAACGTAGCTGCTAGACCTAGAAACAAGGCTTCAAGAAGATCCCGACAGAGCAGTAATTCAGCAACTTCTTCAAGTTGTTTGTCAACAAGAATTCAAATCGTGCTGCTGCGAGCAAAAGCTCAAGCTGCTCTAGTTTCGTTAAAAAAATCATCTGAGTTAAAGCACCAGAAATTGGAACTCAATATTGCTCATGAACAGCGTGTTCTGCAGTTGGAAAATGAAATTAAAATCATTGAAATGGACAGAAAACAACACGAAGCTGATATCTTGGAGAATGAGCTCTTCAAACTGGAGAATAATCTATTCAGCTCGCGTGGATCTCTTGGAAACGACAACACCGTGAGTGCCTTAACTTCCCTACGTAGTCTGACTAACTTAACTTGTTAAGATTTCTATCTAATTTTGAATAATTTCCTATACGAAAAGTTAAAAATAAAAGATATTCCATTGTAAAAATAATAAATCACTCAAGAAACAGAAGTAGTGCACCGACAATAGGACCTCGATTGTAATAACAAAGTAACAGTTCTTTATCATGTCCCAATCATTTTTTGGTGACTATTTTTTTTGGGCCCAATTGTCATGGAACTAATTGGCGGGGCCCAATTGTCGGTCCAAGAAGATAAACACCAATTGTCTAGGATTTCTTCAACTTGATTCTCTAGTTAATTCTTTTCTACAGGGTGACCTAAAATCATAAGGGTCATATTTTGCCTTTTAACACGTTGACGACTTATTGGTAAACATTTGTTCTACTACCGGTATGAATAATATCACTGATGGAATTGATGGTGCAAATATTCACGACTGTCAAATTGTCAATATTTTAAACCCGAATTAAATTGTGACAATTTAAATTACAAGTATACCATAGTTTTTATCATACAGATAAAATCAATAGGTATATATTAGCCCCCAGGGCCCTATCCTGAAGCTGTCTGTGGTGAATGAAAGAGAAGGGGGTGGCGTCCCTTGGATGCTAGGCAGGATCGTAGGCTTCATTTGTTATCACCTCTTTGTTTTCTTCTTCCATCCTTGAGTGCAGCCACCAGTGCTTGTGTCACTTTTCGTCATGTTCCTTGGTAAGTGACTGCATTCCCAAAGTAGCTTTTCTGTATCCATGAACATTGTCACCGACGGCGGTAAGTGACTTTGTTCATAGAGCCACTTTCCTTTTTGACTGCTTCTTCCAGTCCCGTGTACTTAATCTCTTTTTGACATCAGGGATATGGCACTTGGTTCCGACGTAGACGTTAAACCCAAACTGAATTAAAACTATTTATATTATGTCAAATATTTACTTTCTTTCTAGTTGGTAATCTTGAAAGGTCCTAGCTCGAATGAACAGTGTCTCTAATCACAATTGCTCGAGCGAACAATTAACCGAATGATCAATAGCTTGAATTATAAATTGGGGGAGTAAGTTGTGCATACCCATGTTCTCAGTATGCCAGTTTATCACTCACTCAAACAACGTAAAATATACTTTTTCTCACTATTCTAACCAAGAAAGGTTAATGTCACCGCTGTCTAAGTCCCTCCCCACTTCAATCAAAACTAACCCAATATTTGAGCAAGTGTGCATTCAATCAATTGTTCGTTCGACCAATAAACTTGTATTATCTTGAAGCTATCTGTGATGAATGGAATGGCCTCCTTTTGGCCACGAACTGTTGTAATAAGGATTGTCTTTTCCATTTGTACCATGTTTATCCTATTATGAACCCTACTTACAGTTTTAGAGGACAGTGCTTGCTCTTCAACCACGAGGTCTTAGACTTTTGTGTTAGGAGGTGGGTTTAATTTACTATCTAGAACCACTTTCCTTTCTGACTGATTCTTCCAGTCTCTTTTAATTCATTTCCTTTTCACGTCAGCATTATGTCCGAAGCGGAGGTTAAGCTCCTGCTAAATTTAAATCCTATACTATCACCTCTTCATTTTCCTCTTCTTACAGCCAACTGCTTTTTTCATTAGTTATTTTTCAACAGAGTGACGTTGGTCCAAAAACTACTATCGGGAATAAATTTCTTATCGAGAATGTAGCTGCTAAACCTAGAAACAAGATTTCAAGAAGATCCCGACAGAGCAGTAATTCAGCAGTTTCTTCAAGTTTGACAGCCAGAATTCAAATCGCTCAGCAGCGAGCTAAAGCTCAAGCTGCTGTAGCTGCTTCACAAAAGTCTATCGAATTAAAGCAGCAGAAATTGGAACTCAATAATGCTCATGAGCTGAGTGTTATAGTGTTGGAAAATAATTTGAAAATTATTGAAATGGAAAAGAAACAACACGAAGCTGATATCTTGGAAAATGAGCTCTCTAAACTTAAGAATAATCTATTCAGCTCGGATGAATCTCTTGGAAACAACATCACCGTGAGTTCCTTAACTTTATTAGGTAGTCTGACTAACTTGTTAACAGTGTAGCTACTGTGAGGTTTCCCTGCTGCTAAATCATACAAACCAGCTTTATAAACAATTTTACAAGCTTGGTAGGATAGCTAGAGTTTAGTTTCTTAGCTATGAGGTCAGACTTTTTTGTTAGTGGACCCCCAGGGGCTCTATCCTGAAGCTGTCTGTGGTTCATGGAAGAGAAATACTGTATCATCCTCTTGGCCTAGAACTGTTGCAATTTGGATAGTCGTTTTTATCATTTTTTAACGCTACTTGCAGTTATAGAGGATAGCGCTAGGGTGCTAGTTAGACCCATAGGCTTCATTCACTATTACCTCTTCATTTTCCTCTTCAAACCCACAGACAAAAATCTAATGTGTAAAATTATGTGTTCTTTGGTGGCCTGACTAACTTGTTAATAAAATTAATAATAAGTTATATTCATAAAACTGACAGAATTTTATGTTATCTGGTAACCAATCTTTCAAATTTCTCGCGTAAAAATATGTTGTACAGGTTACCTAATTTGCGGATTTGTCTCTTAATTGACGTTATTTCTAATTAAATTGCTCATAACTTTTTTATTTGAATACACATTTCAATGAACTTTTATCAATGAATGCGTTTAGATGTTAGGTATCGAAATATCGACTTAGAATTTTTCAAGCGTAAGTAAATAGTCAGCTGTAAGGGATGTTGTACCACCTACTTTTTCTCCCGTACGAATAACATAGTAATATTTTGCCGATAATCTAAGAAGGAACCCAAATCACTTCACTTTGGTGGTCTATTTGGAATAATTTCCTTCATAAAAAAATTAACAATTAAAAATATTCCATTGTAAAAATAATAAATTGATCAAGAAACAGAAGTAGCTACCTACTGGAGTAGTGATTTATTTTTTGAGGATTAGTTCATTCAAATCATTTACTGTTATATTGTGCAACCTATCAACTTCTCTCTATCCAATTCATTATTTCTACTCGATAATTTATGTATCTAATTTATTTCTACTTTTGTAACTTTTCTATTTATTGCATCTAATTTGCCTTTTCTTTTGACTAGGATTCATCTGGAAAACCAGTTGACGTTGTTGATCTCACCAAGAAAGATGACAAGAGCAGCTCTAAGGACGCAGACTCCACTCAAAGTGGTTCAGCTGCTACAGAGCAAGGAACTTCAAGTATTGGTGCAACCAAAAAAGTAAAAATCACTTCTAGGATGAACAACCTGTGATTTTAACCTATTAGATCCTAGGTGTTTATTCTCATCATTATGAAACAATTAATCAAGAACTAGCAACAGGAACTTGTTAATAGTTTGATTAAATCTTAGTTTTGACTTTTAATCCAGATATCCATTTAATTCAATTACAAACGTGAATTTGTAATTAAATATCTTATTTGCCCTAACTGATGTGCTTCATTTATATACATACCACTAAATTTTTCGTTTATTCTTCATCAGAATGAAATCATTGCTGAATTCTCAGCCTGTGTGATTGCTGCCAAGGGCAGCAAGTCTCTCCCCGTGTCTCCAGCCCACGCCTTTGTGAAGGAGACAGCTCCTCCTCGTGTGGAAAAAACAGTGGAACCTGAGGCATCTCAACCACCAGTTGAAGGTAAGAACCATTCATACGCTAATAATATCTAGAAAAATTTATTCGATGATATAATATCTCCACATCACATTAGTAGGGTGAAGCAGGTTAAATATCACAATGAAGTGAGGCCTCCGATCCTTTGTTCCCGACCTCCTGATTGCCTTCTGTGACAAATTTTAATGACAAAAAATTATAATTATGTAGTGGTCTGTGTCATTTGGATCGCGGTCATTTGGGTCCGTGTTTATAAAAGTATAATAAACATGCATAGTTAATTTAGCTTATGTATAATTGAATGCTTTCTCAGTTTTAAGGTTAATTAATAAAATATTTTAATATTTAATGAAATTTTAATATAAAAAAAAAAACAATTAATGCCATTGTTTCCTGCTCAAATTTGGAATGTATGGATTATTGTTGAATAATTTATCTAGAACCAACTGTTTCGGAATTTCTTTTCCGATATGAAACAGCGCTGTGGACTGAGTATTTATTTAGTAATCTGAGAAAGATACAAAAGAGCAATATATATAAGTAACAAACACAATAATCCTAATTAGGCATAAAATATGGAAAATTGATGTTTATTTAGTTATAAACAAATACTTACTACAGGTAATTCGGCGTAGAGAATGAAATTTGGTAATCGAGAGACATGAGCAAGTTATCAAATCCTCTTAAACATATGGGACAATTAGATAGGAATATGTGAACTGGAAATAATAGAACTTAAGTGAACAGAGCTATAAACTAAACCTATATCAGGTGTAATAATTCACCGCACGCACAAAAACAAACTATACCACCAAACTAACTTATAAATGAGTTTAACTGCTCGAACAATGTGGCGCACAATAGAATAGAATTACTCACATGGATGCGACTTATAAGAAGTGACAAATAGGTACAGAAAAGAGAAGACAAAGAAAGATTAAGTCACCACTACAAACTATAACTGAGGATAATAGCAATCTAATTGCAAGGAACTTCAGAAGAGAAGAAGTACAAAGAATGGGCAGCAAAGAAAATATAGTACAGCTACAAACTATAAATAAAGCTATAAACAAATTAATGTAAGGTACTTTAGGAGAGAGAAAGTACAAAAATGTTTAGAATAGATATCGCTAAAACTATTGTAACCGTAACAAATAAGAAAGAAATCTAAATAGAAAAAGGATTTCACAAACAAAACCCAATTTAAAATACTACTAACACATTAATAATAATAACAGATCTAACACCTCACACATGTATGTTACTACTCTTAACAGTATCTCATTTTGAATCGCTTATTGAGTGGTTTAATTACGCTGCTTTCCAGCACACAACAATAAAATCGAAGTTTATCATAACGCATCTTGCTTGCATCCAAACATATGGAAATTCATAGATACATTTAAAAAGGAAGAAAATTTAGCTGCAACGAAGAAAATGCAGGTCGAATGAAGTACAAAGTACAGAGACGCTACGGTTAAACTTCAAAATATTGTTAAATGTACAACTTAGACGATAAATGGTCGTTTTTAAAAAAATTTCCCACAATATGCGGTATTAATTTTTTCTATACTAAGAGCTAATTTAACACGTTGCGTGCTGGAGTCAAAAACCTTGTTTCCACTGCATTGCGGGAGCTTGAAAGTTCCACCATATCTATACTAGTAACGCAATGGAGCTGAAATTGTGTGTGGTTCATATCCGTGGTTAGTACTACTAATTGCACAAGTAAAATCGCGTGTCCACCGGTGGGCATTTCGCAATGTAAAGCATCTGGTTCTACTGCATTGCGGGGTACCCACCCATGCCCACTGCTTGATGTCAAAAAACGGACGTCTGAGAATCATTTTTTTTCAATTATTCAAGTTTGTAGACATATGTTTATTGTTTCTCGGTGGTAAGAATGAATATACAATCATACAAAAATTAATATATGTCAGCTATCATAAAAGTATTATCATAAGTCAACTGTTAAATTTTATTCTGATCTATTTCTCGTATCTTCCTTAGGACGTGTCTTACATACGATTTCGTTTTTTCGTGGTATATGAAGAAATTTTGATAATCTAAATGAATTTTCATTTCCGTGTGGCGTTCTGAATGATTTTAGTTCAGAATAATGCATTTGTAAAAATGACTCGAAATATGTTAGGAGATGAATTCACAAAAATGAGTTAGCCGAAATGTTACAAATTCTAATCAGAAAGTGATAACATTCTGTCTTGCCTGACATGGGCATACATACGTACATCTCGTATTTCAATTTGCAGCATAAAATTAAATCAATTAATTCAAAATTCTAACTATTAAACGGAAGTTATTAGTGAAAGAATTCATTGGATTTATATTTGGCAGCTACATATATAAATGAAAACGGTTTTACAGGCATGAAATAATATTTTTCGTATTTTTCGCTATATACCTATGGTCTACTTAATGTTTAAAATATGATCAGTTGCTTACAGAAAATTGATTTCCTATAATAAAGCAATTAGAAATATAGTTTTATTCAAATTTTTTATTTTTTATTTTCTCAATTTCAATGCAAATTGTTATAGGAAGTGCCATATTTACTTAATGGTCAAATTTCATGATTAATGATCATGATAACTTTCATTCACATGTAAACTCAATACATATTAAAAAATAGAAGTCAAAAATATAAAATTTTCCTGTTACTACAAGGTTTTTTGAAGATGATCAAGTTTTTTTGGGTCATCCCGCACGCAACTTGTTAAACCTTTGTGTTTATGCTTATTTTACCATGTTAGACATAAGCAAACCTTCGTTGTAAAAAATCTTATTTTTTAGAGTATGCTAAATTTCCATTTTTCATCACGTAGTGGAAGTGCATTGAGTGTTTTTTTTTATATATTAAAATTTCTTTAAATTTTAAATATTTTATTAATTAATCTTAAAACTGAGAAAACATTCAATTATACATAAGCTAAATTAACTATGCATATTTATTATAATTTTTATAAACACGGACCCAAATGACTGCGACTCAAATGACCACGACCCAATTGACCGGACACCATTGTATACATACTTTTTTCTCATGTTGGCACATACTAAAGTCGGTTCTTCTTCAATAATGAACAGTTGTGAATGATACAAATTTCTAATGGGACCCTGATATGAATCCATATATGTAAAGTTGGAACGAAGGAAGATAATTGTTTAGCAGTTTTCTTTCTACGGAATCATTGTAAATTTGTATTATGCCCCAAATTAGGGCGCTGTTATCGCAGGACTTAATTTTAAAACACTAGACTATGGAAACTGCGAGTAAATATAAATAAATTGTAGATTGTTGTTGCTTTCCTGGAACAAGTTAAATACAATATACACATAAGGAACTAGAAAACATTTCGATCATTTCACAGTTATATGCTAACTGTTGCTCCACGGTTTGATGAAAAAGTAGAATAAAATCTGTATTCAGGACATCAACAACCATACTAATTGACTAATTACACATGTATAAGGGGCATACATAATTGTAGCAAAAAAAAATATTTAAAAAGAACAATTGGCTGTAGAATCTAAGACTATAGCTAGCTAAGTCTACAGAGGCTGATGTATTATCTTTCGATCAGTAATCCTACATGACAACTGAACAAGACATCTTGCTGGTTACCCGATTTCTGACTAAATGTTCCAGTAGTATATACTAAAATTTTAGTACATAAATTAAAGTGTTTTAAAATTAAGTTCTGCGATAGCAGCGCCCTAATTTGGTGCATAATACAAATTTACAAAGATTCCGTAGAAAGAAAACTGTTAAATTATTATTTGACCAACTTTACATATATAGATTATTTATATTGCAGGAATACTAATTTTGTTTTCGTCGGTGCGGGCTTCTGTCGGTGTGCGCTTTTGACGGTGTGGGCTTTTGTCGAGTGGACTTTTTTTGTTGCTCTGATCTCTACAGATGGTAGAAACCCGAATTACGAAATCTTCATGGGCTGTAACTTTTCTGTGCCGGTGACCTTTTATAGTCACAGCTCTCCCTGGAGATTATCTCCCGAGATATTATGTCTTGTTTTATCGATATAATATGTAAGCATAGTTTTTAATCAATACGTTTAACTTTCAGGAAAAACTGGTCAGGTTTCTGCTGTTGCAACAGATGCTTCCCCTGGAGTTGCTGTGAGTGACAGTTCTGCTGCTGCAACCGAGAGTACCGTGGAAGCAGTCTTCCCAGCTGCTGAGACAAATGGAGTCGCTACGGAGAACGAGGTTACCCAGCTTGCTGAAAACATCAAAAATACCTTGGTGGTTAATCCACCTGAAATGGAAGTAGTGAAGCAGGAGGAAAATGCTGCTGAAGCTCCAGTTGAGGAAGCTGTTGCAGCTGATTCCACCCTGGATGCTGCCGTAGAGTCTACGAAACCTTCTCTGGTTATAACCTACAGAGAAGGATACTGGAATCCCATGAACCAACGTGGAAAGAAGGCGTACGACAAGTCTCAGTTCATGCAGATCAAAGAATTGGAGGCTAGTAAAGTGAAGCCTGCTTACATACCAAAGTATGACATTGTCAGGGCCAGACTGGGACCAGGAGGCTCTTACTATGCCTCGGGTTCTGGAGGTGGTTTGGCTGGAAAACCAAGACAGCAGAGCATCAGGTCCATTGATCTGCAAGACGGTGTGAGTTTCTTAACTGTACTAGTCTGACCAAATTGTAAGAGTTCTAGCTAATTTTGAAGAATTTTCTTTATCGAAAGTTGTAAGATAATCTGTTGCAAAATTATTAAAATGCTCAAGAAACAGGAATCAATTTGATTTTTTCAAATATAGATTCACCTTAATTCTACGTGTTAAATTCTCTTAATTTATTTCTACTTGTCAAATTATGTGTCTCATTTTTAAAGTTGCTTTATTATCTAACTAATTGGCTCTTTTCTTATATGTAGGATTTATCTGGAAAACCAGTTGAAGTTATAGTCAGTGTGTTGAGAAAGTTACGGTACACAGGCTGCTATCCAATATACAGGGTGTCCGACACTTTTGTTGCCAAACTTTAACATAAGGTTGCATTCGTCGAAATAAACACTTTTTATTCTATGAAGGTGTGGTCTAAAATGCTTGGTTTAAGAGTTACAAGGTTAGGAAAGTAGTATCTGTACCATGTATTATTATTAGTTAACGTTATTTTTTTTAATGTTGCGATAAGAAACAAAATATATTTAACAGTAATTATTAATAGCACAAGAAACTTAATCTTAAATTAAGTTACATGTTTAAAAAATGTTTTCAAACTGCCTCCCATTTGTTGCGATGCAGGCGTTCAAACGTTTGTCCAATGATTGGTGGACGCGAGCAGACACCAGGAGTTTCCCGAATCCTTGCGACACAAACGTTTGAACGCTTGCATCGCCACAAATGGGCGGCAAATTGAACATATTCTGTAAACATGTAACCTAATTTAAGATTATGTTTCTTGTGCTCCTATTAATTACTGTTAACAAGTTTTGTTTCTTATCGCAACATTAAAAAAAATGACGTTAACTAATAATAATAAATGATACAGATACTACTTTCCTAACCTTGTAACTCTTTAACTAAGCATTTTAAACCATACCTCCATAGAATGAAAAGTGTTTATTCCGACGAATGCAACCTTTTATTAACGTTTGGCAACAAAAGTGTCGGACACCCTGTATATTACATTCTATACAGCTATACTGACATTGGTTTTATAAGGTGCTTCAATTCAAGTATATGTATATATATTAATATATTAAATAAGTATTAAATTATTTTATACATATTTCCTACTATTGTTTCAACCTATCAGGAAACTTTAAATTACACGAATCAATAAAAAATGCATTATTTGGTTGCAAAACGTGAGTTTTATTACAAATGAAAATATTGACATTCTATTTTTTTGACGAAAAGCTAGAAAATAAGGCCGCATAATTAGGTCGGGCATGACTACTTGAAGTTTTAGAAGATAGCACTATGGTTATTCTCTTCAACTACGACGTTTTAGAGTTTTGTGTTAGGTAGGTAGGCTCGTATGCTTCAATTACTATCACCTCTCATTTTCCTCTTCCATTAGTGAATGCAGTTACCTGATCTTCTGTCCCTTTTCGTAACATTGTGACTACATACACTGATTATCAGTTTTGCTAGCATGAGCATTGTCACATGGGTGGAATATACCTAGAACCGATATTCGATTGTAAAAATACTGAAATGATCAAGAATCATGAGTGCAGAAAAGTGATTCATTTTTGAGGGTTAAGATTAGCAACGTTTAGCTATGATTTCACACATTGCTTAACCCTGGAACTACCATTGGTCCTGAAAGGCCCGGTCCAGTTTGAAATATTGATGCATAATATAAAAACTAATTGACTTGGGATGCTCAAACTCCGTTAGTTTCAATGTCTATTACGTATTTATTTATGTATAAATATCAGTGATAATAATTATATAAATTTTGATCAGGTCAGGATTGTAATACATCCTCTGGAGCCAGGATGTATAACAATCGCAGTCGCGTCACGTTTTGCGTAACACTATAGCATTATCACTTGGGATAAGAATATTAGCTATTTTTTGGTGCGAATCAAATTGTGAAGGAGCAGTTGAGTAACTATAGCAACATCACTTGGGATAAGAATATTAGCTATTTTTTGGTGCTAATCAAATTGTGAAGGAGCAGTTGAGTAACTATAGCAACATCACTTGGGATAAGAATATTAGCTATTTTTTGGTGCTAATCAAATTGTGAAGGAGCAGTTGAGTAACTATAGCAACATCACTTGGGATAAGAATATTAGCTATTTTTTGGTGCTAATCAAATTGTGAAGGAGCAGTTGAGTAACTATAGCAACATCACTTGGGATAAGAATATTAGCTATTTTTTGGTGCTAATCAAATTGTGAAGGAGCAGTTGAGTAACTATAGCAACATCACTTGGGATAAGAATATTAGCTATTTTTTGGTGCTAATCAAATTGTGAAGGAGCAGTTGAGTTTTAAAATCATTATACCTTTCTAACAAAACTAAGATGGTTTCTTTCTTTTTTCGTTTTCCTTCCCGATTTCTTTTGATAAGCGATTTTTGATAACTAACGAAACTTTTCAAAAAACTTAATTTTGGGATTTGATCTGTGATAAAAAACCAATGATTGTGAATTGGAAAAAAAACATTTCTTACTTTTGTTAAAAATCGTTTCATAAATAATACACAAAAACGTAAATACCCACCAAAAAAGTTTAGACATGAAAATACACTCTTACCATTCCTTTTACTACTTCAAAGTGATAGTGCCTGATTTAACATACGGGCCTATAGCTACATATCTTTTATAATTTGTTCAATGTACCTTATTTTCCCAGGGTCAGCAGTACATGCACCACAACTTTCCTCATGGTCAAGTAGCTACAGTTGTGCAGGGTAGAAACATTACTGGACAGGTAAGATCTAATTAACTACTTCCAGACAAGTAACTACCAGGGCAAGTGACGAGTTATAGGACAGTTTCGATCATGTGGGAAAAATTTACATAATTTAAACTTTTTAAATCATTATTTCAATTGGTATCCATGATACCTGGTATTATCATGGATACCAATTAGCTAAAAAACTTAATAAGTTACATCATAATACTACATGATCAAAAATGTGGAACTGTCCGATAACTTGGAACCTACCCTGAATTCACTAGGTACCCATTATTACATTATTATTTCATACCTTTGGTAACTAATACCATCTAGTAACCTTATTACCTTTGGTAACTAATACCATCTAGTAACCTTATTACCTTTGGTAACTAATACCATCTAGTAACCTTATTACCTTTGGTAACTAATACCATCTAGTACCCAGTTAGCTTCCTTTAGTAACTATATTTAATACCATCTGGTAACCTTATTACTTTTGGTAACTAATACCATCTAGTAACCTTATTACCTTTGGTAACTAATACCATCTAGTACCCAGTTAGCTTCCTTCAGTAACTATATTTAATACCATCTGGTAACCTTATTACTTTTGGTAACTGTATTGAATACCATCTACTAATGCAACGTACATGTAGATTTAGAGCTGCAATGAATAAAAAATACAAATAATCAAAAAACCAAATCAACCATGTTTTTTTGGTGTACGGACAACTGCCATGCGGACAACTGCCATGCAATATATTATAATTTTATGTTGGGTGAATTGTAATGCACTTTAAACCTAACATTTCTTGGAATTAATTTGATGTGAAGTATATTATTGTCTTAACCTAAAAATTAAGTATAATATTAATCGCATAGTCTGAAATTGTGCATAAAGAAGCATAGAAATTAATATTGACGGTAGATTCAGAATTTAAAGTTGAAGTATACTAAATTCATTTCTTTTTTAAATCATATTTAACCCATTTAGCTCCTTAAACAATCAAATGGTTAATAAGAAGTGGAAAATCTATAGATGCAAAACTTTCTTTTCAAACATTTCAAAATATAAAGAATAGTACAAACACAAGCTTTACAGGTTAAAATTTACAGTGGGTGTGATTTTGCATTTTACCATTTAAGAATTTTCATTGGGGTAATTGATATTTTTTATTTGTAAAAACAAACTTTTCTGCTAGATTCAGGATTAGAAACTGAAGTAGTATTTATCTTATTTCTATGTTTAAAAATATCTTACAGAGAACACTTTACTCAGTAACTTTAAAATTTGAATTTGTTTTTCTATAGTTTCATTGTTTCTAGCTCCCACCGATCAGAAACAAGTCTTAATAAATATTTGAAAAGTGTCAAAATATGAGAATTCACAATTCTTCTGAAAAAGTTTCATGATCTAAAGAGGAGAGTGACTTTCCCATACTTTCGCACTGGATTTATTTAATGTTAGATTTATATTGAAGATAAAAGTACTATTTTGTTAGAATTCTGATTTTTTTTCATGATTTGATAGAAATATTTTGTGAAACAACCATCATATGTTGTTAATTAAGTACACTTTGAAGGCTTGAATTTATATAGTTAATTAAACAGAATATTCTTGTTAAAAGTTTAATTGTTCTTATTAAAGGTAACTACATTTCACCTTTTCTGTTACAGTTACCTTTCCTGGTTAACCCCCATGCAGCTCCTTACTACCATCAGCAAGTGAGTAACCTTATCACCTTTGGTAACTAAATCTCAAGGTTTATATACACTATAAGGTTAACCAGACGAGCAAAGTGTACGACAATGTTCTGCAAATTAGACATATTTACAACCTCTTAATTCTGCAGATTGCAAGAATGTTAACGGTTTATTCTACTTAAGCTTGATAAAATAGGTATTTAGCACCAAAATATTTGAAAAATAACAAGAAAGGTACACAGACTAGATATACTAACAGAGTTAGGTAGTAGTACTTTACTAACTAGGTAGGTTGGAAGGTGTTTATCATTATCATTGAATCAATTACAATTTGACTATTATTAATTACTAACGGTAAATATTTAACAGTTGATACCAGAGATTTTTGAATATGTAGCTATAGTTAATAACAATTTCTCACAATTTACCTAAGAATCGAGTTAAAACAGCTAACTGATCTATCCAACTATATTTAGTTACCTCACTTATCACTTTCAATTCAGTAATTCTAATCTTAAATATAAAAAAATAGTGAGGGAAATGTCTGATATAGCAAGATACTCATTTCTTGTCGTATTGTATACAAGATTTTCATCGAAACCAGGTTATATATTAATATACAGTCAATATCTTGTTGAATTTACATGCTTTAATATTAGCAATGGGTGCCCGGACTAGATTTTAAGCTTACTACTTTGGTAACTAATTACCGTATAGTAACCTTGTTACCTTTGGTAACTAATCATCTAGTACCCTGTTAGCTTCCTTCAGTAACTATATTTAATACCATCTGGTAACCTTATTACCTTTGGTAACTGTATTGAATACCATCTACTAATGCAACGTACATGTAATTAGTAGCTATACACAGAGAAAAAAGTTTACTCATATCTAATGGGTTAACAATTTATGCTTTGAATCAATATATTACGTGAGTTGGTTGGACTTTATTCATGTTTTCATGTGTGTCAAAACAACTATGATGTGGTGTGTCATCAAACATTAGTTAGTTCAATTCATTTTATGGATTGAATCAACTTACTATGAGAGTTAAAAGTTACTTTTTTGAGAATTTTTAAGTATGTTGAAACAACTATGACTGAGTGTATTGTAGTAACCCACAGAGACTGTTAATCCAATGTATCTGGTGTATAAATTAACTTACTATGCGAGTTGGCGCAACTTTTTTTAAGCTTAGGAGTGAGTCAAAACGACCGTTTTGTTTTAACCAACGTCAATTTAACTACTTTTAAGTAGTACCTGCAATTCACCACGTAGGTAGGCACACAAATAACCCATTCATATGAGTCAAAACAAATCAAATTTGATTCAACTAATCCTCTCTCTGTGTGTATAACTGCCAATTACTGCTTACTGTTGGTGGTTTATCCATACTTAATTTCAGTCTCTCAAAGAGTCATAAAAAACAGTAAATAATATAGTATTTAACTAAACCAATTCTAATCAGAATATAAAATATTGATAAATTCTAATCTACCTACCATCTAAAAAAGCTATAAGATGATTATTTAATCTTCAATAAAATACTTTCTTCTCTGCAATTAACACGCGGATATAGAAATTAATTATATGGTTTAGCTACAATTTATATGTTATCAATCTGCCAAAGTCCACAATAAGATATTTTACTTAACTATTCTTCTTGGAAAGTCTACAGCTAACTGGCAAATCTCTCCACACTTTGAAACATGGGACTACCTACCTACTTTAAATTGTTTTTTTTTAATCAATTGCTAACTAGGCATTGATTAAATTGCATTTCTATTATTTTAATTCTTATTTGTTATTCATAGAAACTTGAGTTTAGCAATTAACTTGCACTGCACTCAGAACGGCTGGTTTAGGCTCTTGGGTAGTATATGTGTGAGACCCTATTTTTTATAGATAAGTAAATGAAAGAACAATATACACACACTTGAATTATAGCCATATATTTAAATTATGGGTTCAGTCGCTATTTTAATATTTTTATTATTTGTCACACCCCGAATAACCATTTCTTCTCCATAACTAAGTAGGATTAATGAACACTAGCTTAGGCAAGGTATATTAACTTCAAGGTATGCTACGCCTTGATACGAATTTTAGACTCTTCTGCGTATAAACAAATACGCACATACGAAATCAAAAATGATAAGAATCATTAGCTTCATTGATTGAAGCAATAAAAAAATTGCTTAGAGGGGAGCTTTTCAGGACGTTGGACTTGCAAGACGTTAGATAGAGGAGGACCTACCCTGTACAAATGGCTAGGGTTAGACTTCTGATACAAGGTTCATAGACTATAACAGGTTAAAGGGGCAGTTCAGTCAATTTTTGTTTTCATAATATTAATGTTGAGCGATCACTTTGTTAGAATGAAGCATTCTTGTAGAATTAAACTGTTGAAAAAATTATAAAAAGCGATATATATCATATTTTATAAATTCGATTTAGTTCCTGCGTCCTCCTACAGATGGCGCCACCACTCTGTACTATTTGTTTACATTTTACAGCTGATAACATGTAAACAATTTTTCTATCAACAGTATTAACAGGTAATTTATAAAGAGATGGTTTTCTTTTCAAAACTAAATGTAATTGACTCTAAGGACAGTTTTCAATTTCACAAATTCTTTTCACCATTTTCATAAGTTAATAACCGATTCAAGTCTGGGACTGGTTATCATTTTGTTTACGTACTACAATGATTAGTTACGCGGTCCACCGCAGTCCACAGATGGCGCCACTAATTTACAATATACCTTTTATATAAACATTTTTTAAAATCAACGAATATTCTAATGTTACATAATTAAATATAGTTTGATTTTGACTGAACTGCCCCTTTAAACGAATAGGGAAAAAATTGCCAGATGTACGATTTCTTGAAGAATAGTTGTGAAACAGTGAGACAAATGCGATTTTCTTCAAAACCATACATATTTGAATGATAGTTTCGGACTCAGAATTCTTTTAAATTAAGTAATCTATCATACGATTTAAAAATATTTTGATATAATCGTTTTCCGCTGAAAAATAAACAAAAAACCAAAAGCTGTTCACTCCGCCGATTAGTGTGAGAAAATAACAATTTTATTTATCTAATCTATTTTCGGCGGTAGATTAAACTCGGGGGTGAGTCAACATAGAATTCTTTAGAATTTAATAATCTATCGAATGATGTAATTTTTTTTTAATAAACGTCTTTCCGCTGCAAAATAGACAAAAAACTAACTGCTATTCACTACGAAAATTAGCAATGGAAGGAACAATTTCTGTCTTTCTTCTCGAATATCTCTTAAACAGTAGATTAAACTCGTGCGTAAATCAACCTAGAATTGTTCAAAATTAAATAATCTATCGAATGGTATAAAAATATTTCAATGAAATGGTTTTTCCGCTGCAAAAGGAACAAAAAACTAACTGCTATTCACTCCGTTGTCCGTTGATTAGGGGCACTGGTTAACATTTTCATCCACTTTAATTAATGTAGCTCAGTGGTTCTTAACCTTTTAGTAGGTACCGAACCTCAGAAGCTCCATATATTCATTCATCGAACCCTTGTAGTTGGAAAATAAATGTATTTTCCCCTTCAAACTAAAAATATATGTACATAACTAAAGTTAAACTGTATTAGTGCACAAACTGTACCAAGCATCGTTTGCACTGGCACACCAAATCAATATGATCAATGATCAAAATGAACTAAACATGAATTTTGCATATAAAGAAACAACTTAATGAGCCAAACCGCCGAACCCCTGGAAGTGACTCACCGAACCCATGTTAAGAACCACTGCGCCGGGCTGAGTGTAGCTAAAATAAGAACAAACATAATGTTGCAATAATAAAATAAGAAAAAAAAATATAAAATGTCAATTATTTGTAACATTGGTTGAATAGGTTTTAATCTAAAGAATAGGTTTTCATCTAAAGAATTGGTTTTCATCTAAAGAATAGGTTTTCATCTAAGGAATAGGTTTTCATCTAAAGAATAGGTTTTCATATAAAGAATAGGTTTTCATATAAAGAATAGGTTTTCATCTAAGGAATAGGTTTTCATCTAAGGAATAGGTTTTCATCTAAAGAATAGGTTTTCATATAAAGAATAGGTTTTCATATAAAGAATAGGTTTTCATCTAAGGAATAGGTTTTCATCTAAGGAATAGGTTTTCATCTAAGGAATAGGTTTTCATATAAAGAATAGGTTTTCATATAAAGAATAGGTTTTCATATAAAGAATAGGTTTTCATCTAAGGAATAGGTTTTCATCTAAGGAATAGGTTTTCATCTAAGGAATAGGTTTTCATCTAAAGAATAGGTTTTCAACTAAAGAATAGGTTTTAATCTAAAGATTTTGTAGACGCAGCTCTTAGTAACATTTCGTACTATTTCTATTCGTTTAACCTGTTACAGTCTATGAACCTTGCTCTGATGTCCCTCGTCTGAAATCCCTCTATAGTCTATAGCGAGAGAAATTAGATGTCTTAAGACGTGGGACACACTATTTTAGGCCAGCTGGGACGAAACTTTATTTTTATTATTTATCACACTAAAAATGAGTTTAAACTTGACGATATTAACATGCGAATACGAGGTACCTATTATGAGCCGCTGGGTCGCAAATAAAACATGTGACGTCATATTTTTGCGTCGTCTGCTAGTTACCATACCCTTTATGTTACCGTATCCTGGTTGTCACAAAGGTTTGGCACACCTGCTACTTTATTCTCCATAAATATGATTTTGAAGTTGGGAATATAAACATTATTATTATAACAATGAATTATTACTTGAATAAAATTCGTGACTGATATTTGTTTTAATATTAAATTTATCACTGGTGTTTATTTTTTATTTTTCCTTCTTTCAGTACGTCAACCCCAGTCAGGTTGTGACGGCTCCCAGGCAGCCAGGTCCCCACCACACTGCTCCCCACTACAACCCCACTCTGTACCACCCAACACAGATGCAGCCTCACTACCAGCAGAACCCAAAGAGGAAGAAGATTATGATCAACATCACTGTGAGTAACTTTAACTATATTAGTCTTAACCCTAATAGTCTTAACTAGAATAGTCTTAACCCTAATAGTCTTAACTAGAATAGTCTTAACCCTAATAGTCTTAACTAGAATAGTCTTAACCCTAATAGTCTTAACTAGAATAGTCTTAACCCTAATAGTCTTAACTAGAATAGTCTTAACCCTAATAGTCTTAACTAGAATAGTCTTAACTAGAATAGTCTTAACCCTAATAGTCTTAACTACAATAGTCTTAACCCTAATAGTCTTAACTAGAATAGTCTTAACCCTAATAGTCTTAACCCTAATAGTCTTAACTAGAATAGTCTTAACCCTAATAGTCTTAACTAGAATAGTCTTAACCCTAATAGTCTTAACTAGAATAGTCTTAACCCTAATAGTCTTAACTAGAATAGTCTTAACCCTAATAGTCTTAACTAGAATAGTCTTAACCCTAATAGTCTTAACTAGAATAGTCTTAACCCTAATAGTCTTAACTAGAATAGTCTTAACCCTAATAGTCTTAACCCTAATAGTCTTAACTAGAATAGTCTTAACCCTAATAGTCTTAACTAGAATAGTCTTAACCCTAATAGTCTTAACTAGAATAGTCTTAACCCTAATAGTCTTAACTAGAATAGTCTTAACCCTAATAGTCTTAACTAGAATAGTCTTAACCCTAATAGTCTTAACTAGAATAGTCTTAACCCTATTAGCCTTAACTAGAATAGTCTTAACTCTAATAGTCTTAGCTAGAATAGTCTTTACTTTAATAGTCTTTACTTTAATAGTCTTAGCTAGAATAGTCTTAACTAGATTAGTCTTAACTAGAATAGTCTTAACTAGATTAGTCTTAGCTAGAATAGTCTTAGCTAGAATAGTCTTTACTCTAATATCTTTAACTGTATTTATGAAGTGAAGCACAAGAGAAACGACGAAAAAGTTGTACATCCTTTATTTTTAGAGCTTTCGAATAGTGAAGTGCATAGCTACAACTGAAGTGACTGCTCTACGATATAGGGTAAGTTATGAATTATGAAAGCTCTAAAAATAAAGGATGTACAACTTTTTCGTCGTTTCTCTTGTGCTTCACTTCATAAATTTAGTAAGATTTCCCAGAAGGAGACCAATTAGTCAAATTATAACTATATTTATTATTATTAATTCTTGTCAAACTAGTCAATAATTTTACCTAATTTTGAATAACTTCCTTGATCAAAAGTTAGCGATAGAAAATATTCCATTATTAATATAATAAGTGGTTTGAGAAACAGGATCAGTGATTTATTTTTGAGGGTTAAGATTAGCACCAATTGGCTAAGATTTCGAATACTCTTTAACACTTTAAGTTTGATTGTTAGTTATATTATTCAACCTGCTAACTTCTCTATCTAATTTATTTATTTATAATCTTTTTTTTTTAGTTTTTAAATTATCTAATTTATTTCTACTTGGAAACTTCTTTATCTGTTGCGTCTAATTTGTTCTTTTCTTGTGTTTAGGATTCATCTGGGAAAGCAGTGGACGGTGTTGATCTCGCCAAGAAAGACGAAAAGGCTGCCACTAAGGACGCAGATGTAGTATAGAATATTCAATAATTAATCATATGTGAAATGAAATGAAATAATTATAATGTATTAAATCTAAACAATATTTAAAATATCAATATTGCTAACTAATTCAAATTTATATATTCTCATACATATCTTCCTAATATCATGTAGTTAAATATATGAATTTTATGTATTATAATAATAATTCTAAATAGAGTAAACAAACCTGTGTAATTTACTCAAAACATATTCATCAAGAAAGTATAATATATTACTTCCAAATAAGTAATAATTCATCGAATGTTCTAGAACAAACATCTAAAGTCTAACCTAATCACTTTTCAAACTATATATTTTGTAAGTAGGTTCATTTGTATTTTTTTATTATATCCTTTTAGTCCTTATTTCCATGTATTAAGCAATGTACTTTTATAAATAGAATAGATTAACTTTCGTCTTGCTTAACTTTTTATCTATTTTAATCATTCCCAGTAAACATTACAATTTTGGGCCAACTTTAGTCCAATTCAGAACGAAACTCTGGACCAACGCTGGCATGGCGATCTCGGTGCATTGGGCCAGCACAGGCCCGACATTGGCCCATCTCACGGATGTCCACCGGCCCAGAACAGTATAACCACGTATAAACGACTTATTGGTACCGGCAATACTTAAAGTTGCCGATGTCTTGCATGCCTACGGCCAGTACTATTTTCATTTAACAGGTGTATTTTTTAGATTACGCTATACAGAACACGTGAAGACAATAGTTACTTCTACAATGTATTACTTGTCCTACAAATACATTTCACAGATCGAAGTCAGGAAAAAAATAGAACATTTGCCAATTCAAACTCTAATCTATAATTTTACTTACGCTATTTTAACCAAATAATAATATTTTTATTTAAAATTAAATAGAAAGTATAATTTTCCATTGTGAATAATTATATCAGACTGAAAAAAACTTTTCATACCAAATATATGAGCTCATTTTTATGAATGAAATAAATAAATTGTTAAATTAATAATTGAAGGGATAACAGACCTATTTATACCAAATTGCCAGAAACGGCTATCTACAGGAGGGAAATCTTGGGGTGCCTTATCTACAGGAGGGAAATCTTGTGGTGCCTTATCTACAGGAGGGAAATCTTGTGGTGCCTTATCTACAGGAGGGAAATCTTGTGGTGCCTTATCTACAGGAGGGAAATCTTGTGGTGCCTTATCTACAGGAGGGAAATCTTGAGGTGCCTTTTCTACAGGAGGGAAATCTTGGGGTGCTTTATCTCAGGAGGGGAATCTTGAGGTTCCTTATTTACAGGAGAGAAATCTTGTGATGCCTTATCTACAGGAGGGAAATCTTGTGATGCCTTATCTACAGGAGAGAAATTTTTGGGTGTCTAATCTACAGGAGATCCCTATTCTGTAATTATTTTTTCTATTTGCCTGCTTCAACTCTGTGGGTATAATATTTTAATAATTTTTCTTTACATTGCAAGATTAATTATCTTTAAGTAGGGTGGGTATAAGTATTCTTCTTTAATTTTCAATACACTAAATGGTAAATGGGCGAAATAGATTGAGAAATCGAGAGCCACGTTTGAACTTGTAAAATAATTATAGATACTTGGCCCTATAGACCAAGTATGGTCTAACAGGGCTTGATTTTAATTATTGATATGCAGATTGATAAATTATTGATTATTTTTCTGTTGTAAACATGATGAATCTGTATATTTTTAGATCTCAATAAATTTATCAATTCCATTAGCATAGTTATAGCTATTTAATAATAGACAACTTCTATCAGAGCTAACAAAGAAATCGAAATAAAAATGTAACTTAAAAGTAATACAAAAAATGAATATAAGAAATTGCTAAGTTTACTTTAAGATTGTATGATTTATTTTAATTAATTAAACTCATAAAGTCATGTATTTTATGTCTTTATAATATAATAATAATCTTTAGATGAAAGGGAAAATGGCAAGCCTGAAGTGAAAGAGCTCTGACACAACTAAAAATACAAATTAACTTTTATAAATACAAGAAACGCTGTTATGAATAGGGTTGTGACAATATGCTTTTAGCATAAAAATATATTCTTCAGCATATTTGAAACAAAGCATATTCATTTAATTAAAAATATATCCCCTTTATAAAAAATATATTCTTTTTATTAAAAATATATTCTTTTTATTAAAAATATATATTTTTTTATTAAAAAATGTATTCATTTAAATAATATTTTTCAATAAACTATAAAGTTTTTTGTTCAGAGATGATTGGCCATACAAGCAAAAATTACCTAAATAGAACTAAAAAAATATAAATCTACAAAAAAACAATTGAAAACATGTATGTAGGTATTTTAAAATACCGATGCCCAGCAATACATGCCAACATTATTGGAACATACCCTACTCAATGTTCAATGTTGAAAAGTTCCATAAATTAATATTACAAATGTATTTATATTTAATCGTAACAACAGTTCAACGTTACTTAGTTAAAATTCAAAACTTACCCGTTTTATTAACCTAATATTGCTGTAACTGAACTTTTTCAGACGATGTACAGTTTACAACTTTACACATTGAATACATGTGTCTTGATTTTTGATTACGAGATTTATAAAATCTTCAAAGATTTTTATTGCATCGAAACATGAGATTGCCATTCAAATATGATTTAAGGGGCTTGCTAATATCCCTTATCAATATCATGTTTATTATTCGAATTACAGCACTTTTATGAATTGAGCATAAAAAGAATATAAAGCATATTTTGAAAGAATGTAAAGCATATTTTAAAATAATATAAAGCATATTTCAGAGCATAAAAGAATATATTTATAGAATATGGAGAATATTTTTCCAGAGAATATAAAGCATATTTCAAAAAGAATATTGTCACATCCCTAGTTATGAACAGGAAGAATATAATGTAGATAACATCCTAAAATAGTAAAAGTATATTTTGAACTACTTATCTCTTTGGGGGAATAGTAAATATGAAATCAACCACAATCTCGTATGTTCAAGCCGGGATTCCACTGAGGCAACATGTAGCATGCGACTTCACTGTTTTTCAACAAAAATGTAGCATGCGGCTTTCAACAAAGAGACGCGAAGCATACAGCAAGGCAACAACTTTGTTACTTGTAGCATGCTCTGTTGCTTGCCGCAAGATCAATTCCACCAGTTCAACTATAAAACAAAACCAGTTTCAGAAAAATACTCACGTAAAGATAGTGAACAATGTCTGATGAAAAAGATATCTTAATTTGTATCAGGTCCTTTTTTTGATATTTAATGCTATAATTTAAATGTGTTATTAACAATATAAATTCTTTGAATGATGGTTTTCATCAAAAAACAAGAGTTTTCTATATGTAATGGTATATATATAAGAAAATTATTTAAATTGATTACTTTATTAAATTATGTAAACAATTTTGTTATATTTTTACTCCACACTGTGACTATAATCTCTAACGTTTTTATATTTGTAAATATTGTAGTACATATGTCATTGACCATTTCTAATTTAAATTATTAGACAAAGAAAAGGCGACATTGTTTGGCATAACCAGGGTACTGTAACATAAAGGGTATAGTAACTAATTAGTAGACGACACAAAAAATGACATCACCAAAACGACACATATTTCATTTATGAATGAGCGGCTCATGACATGTCGTATTTGCATGTTAATATCGAGAAGTTTAAGGTCATTTTATAAGTGTTTCGTGTGATAAATAGTAAAAATAGCGATAGATCCTAGAATTTAAATGTATGGATATAATTCAGGGTCTTTTTTCAAATTGTTTCCTTCTTTTACATATTTATAAGAAATAGGGTCTTACACATATACTACATAGGAGCCTAAACCAGTACTAGTTAACTGCTAAACTGTAGTTCCTATGAATAACAATTAAGAAGTAAAATAATAGAAATACAGTTTAACCAATGCCTAGTTAGTAATTGATAAGAAAAAAATTAAATTTAGTAGTGACTAAGTTTAAGTAGGTAGTCCCATATTTCAAAGTGTGGTCAGAGTCGCCAGTCTACTGGAGGCTTTCCAAGAATAAATCTAAATAAAAGTTTTATCTATGGATATACATCTATTATTAATACAATTATAGGCAAAAATTAGAACCATAACGATTAAAAATGAACTAGTTCTTAACCACAAAGCATATTCATTTAGCAATCAATGCAATTTTTAAGATTTCCCGGTCAGGCGTGGTCACGTTAAACTAGATTCGAACAGCTGATCAACATACCCTATATGTTACTGTATCCTGGACATAATTTATGTAATATTTTGCATCATGAAATAATTTAAAATAATTTGCCTTATGAGGAGAATCCCCTAAACTTGGCGAAAACGTACTCTGCTTTAGGGAATGGAGAGTATCTACTATATATAAAATAGTAGGAAGTTACAAGCTACGTACCTAGATACTATAGTTTGTAATGTAATTGCATGTTGATAAGTACCTAGATACACAAGTTTAGGAAGTAATATCTTATGTATACTTAGATACACTAGATGAAAATTAAAGTTACAAGCTAGGTACCTAGATATGTACTCTAGTTTGCCCAGCTAACCAAAAGCTGTTTTTCCCACGTCTTAAGACGTCTGATACCCCTCGCTATAGAGGGATTTCAGACGTGGGGCAAGACGTGGGGCGGGGGACATCAGACGTCTTGCAGACGTCTAACCCTCTTCATTTGCACAGGGGTCCCCCTCTGCAAGACGTCTGATCCCACGTCTTTTCCCCCTCTGACAGAGGGGGACATCCACCTGTCCCACGTCTTATCCCACTCCGTTTTCAAGACGTGGGACCCACGTGGGACAGAGTTTGGATGTCCCTCGCTATAGAGGGATTCAAGACGTGGGACCCACGTGGGACAGAGTGCGGATGTCCCTAGCTATAGAGGGAAGAGGGAAATAAGACGTGGGACCCACGTGGGACAGAGTGAGTATTCAAGACGTGGGACAGAGTGGGAATATCCCCCTCTGCAAGACGTGGGACAGAGTGTGGATGTCCCCCTCTGCAAGACGTGGGACAGAGTGCGGATGTCACCCTCTGCAAGACGTGGGACAGAGTGCGGATGTCCCCCTCTGCAAGACGTGGGACAGAGTGCGGATGTCCCCCTCTGCAAGACGTGGGACAGAGTGCGGATGTCCCCCTCTGCAAGACGTGGGACAGAGTGTGGATGTCCCCCTCTGCAAGGGGGACATATCTCTCTTTTGGCTCAAACTACTTCGGTTAATTGGGGTATATAAATATGTATAAGAAATAAAAAAAGATCATACTAATCATTATTGCAATTTCTAACCATATTGCAAATAGTGTATATGTACATTTGGCTGTATATCATTTATTTTAATATTACATATTGTTATATACAAATTAAATGGGAAGAAATGGAGAAAGAATTGTAGTGGTCATCTCGGGAATCGAACTCAGGACACTAGTGTGATGTACTATTGAAGCCTGCGTTGCTACCTCTCAGCCATCCTGGACATGATAGAAGTAGTATTAAAATGATCTTTATCCAACTTGATTACTTGCGTGCTTCTTAAAATTATTTTAAATAAATATAATTTAATATTCTACATTTTGGTATCTTTTATTTTTTAATGTAAAAGATAAGAATGTGTATAAAGTTATTTATTAATATTTGTATTGATAATGTTAATTAATGTTATTCACTACCTAATTACCTATAACTGGTAATTAATATTACCTATAGTTACCTTCTGGTGGTATCACTACCTTATACATATCTAGTTACTTACTAGAGTTAATTTATAACTACCTAGTAACCTACAAGTGATAACCACCAATCTGTACGTACTGGTTGTTATCACTACTTGCCTATTACTTAGTATTTATCAGTACCTACTTAGTTACCTACATTACTGTTTGTCAATACCTACATAATTACCTACTGGTGTTTATCAATGCCTACCTAGTTGCCTACATCTGCTTATCAATACCTAATTAGTTACCTTCTTGTGTTTAACATTGCCTACCTAGTGGCCTACAACTGTATATAAAAACCAATATAAGTCCTAGTTAAATACTAGTATTCATCAATACCTACCTAGTTACCTACAACTGTTTGTCAATGCCTACCTAGTTATCTACTAGTGTTTATCAATGCTTATCTAGTTACCTATAACTGTTTGACAATACCTAGCCCTACCTAGATACCTACCAGTACCAATACCTACCTACCTAGTATACCTACTAGGTAGTGTTCATCAATCCGTACCTACTTACCTACTACCTAGTATTATTCATCAATGCCTACCTAGATAGTAGATACCTACATCTGTTTATGAATACCTACCTAGTTATGATACGTAAATAAAGCTTGAGATAGATATACCTTTTTGGTATAACTTTTCCCGCGTAAAACAGACGAGGGACAGAGAGGGACATCCCGCGTGGGACAGACGTGGGACAGAGAGGGATATCCCGCGTGGGACAGAGAGGGATATCCCACGTGGGACAGACGTGGGACAGAGAGGGACATCCCGCGTGGGACAAACGTGGGACAGAGAGGGACATCCCGCGTACTTTTTCCCGCGTAAAACAGACGAGGGACAGAGAGGGACATCCCGCGTGGGACAGACGTGGGACAGAGAGGGACATCCCGCGTGGGACAGAGAGGGATATCCCACGTGGGACAGACGTGGGACAGAGAGGGACATCCCGCGTGGGACAAACGTGGGACAGAGAGGGATATCCCACGTGGGACAGAGAGGGACATCCCACGTGGGACAGACGTGGGACAGAGAGGGACATCCCGCGTGGGACAGAGAGGGATATCCCACGTGGGACAGAGAGGGACATCCCGCGTGGGACAGAGAGGGACATCCTGCGTGGGACAGAGAGGGACATCCCACGTGGGACAGACGTGGGACAGAGAGGGACATCCCGCGTGGGACAGAGAGGGACATTCCGCGTGGGAAAGACGTGGGATGTGAGTGGGATTTAAGACGTGGGACAGACGAGGGACATCCGCTTGTGTAAGACGTGGGACGTGAGTGGGATTTCAGACGTTGGAAAGACGTGGGATTTCAGACGTCTGCAGACGTATGAAATCCCCTGTCCCTCTCTGTCCCTCGCTAGCGAGGGATGTCCCCCTCTGTCCCACGCGGGACAGAGAGGATATGGTTAGCTGGGTGTTAATTGCAAATTTGAAAATTAGGTACCTTGATACACTAGCTAGGTTGTTGCAAGTTAGGTAGCTAGATACACTAGTTGATAAAATAAAGTTATGAACCTCGATACACTAATTTAGTTTTAAAAAGAGGAGGCTCGTGTCCACATGGCCACAACCTACTTTAGCGCAATCTCTCCAATTCCCGCAATTTCAGGATCTTTAAAAACGCGCAAAGCAATATTAAAGCGCAAGTCGGTAAATTGCACAGAACATATCGATTGTATTCGAGAAGAAAAGTGATTCCTTTTAAATATGAATAAGATTTAGTGGCAGGAATTAACCCCAAAATAAAAATGTTAACCATTATGTTATGTAGATGCAGACGCTTTCAATGCGAGATTATAGTAAAGGCTCGCTCTGATAAAATAATAGTTCAATTTCCTAGTGTCGGGATATTTATTCAATCATATATAATGCCATCTAATAAACGTCTTCAGCTTTATTTCGACGGTGATTAATATTAATATTAACTTTTGAAGTAAATTAAAGCGCATTTGTTTTTTTACGTACTTACAGTGATTGAGTCGGAAGGAGGTGGCGCATCAAAAGCTTTTGCAGATAAAAATGTAATTGTATTTGCTGAAATTGTGCAATTAAAATCCTTCGATGACAAGAACAATCATCAGGAACGGTAAGAAGAGCCTCAGAATTTGGAGTGAACATTATTTAGGTAGTACAAAACCTAGAATATATCACTGTATTATCTGTATGACTGTATACCTAGTGAACTCACTTCACTCAAAATGAAGGAATTTGAGAGTATTAATGCCTAAATACTTCAAGCAGAGAGGCATCCACGCTACTGAATAATATTTGTGAAACTGTAAATGACATTTTATTAATCGCTGCAATTCTGAAAAGTTTGCCTAATTCGTATAAAGCTTTCAATACAGTTATTACGCAGCAAGAAGACGTTACGATGGAGAAATTTAAATCTGCTCTACGATCTTCTGAAGAGAATGAAAGTCACATGGTAATTACATTTAGTATTCATGTAGCTATTCAGTATTAATATTGAGTATTTAGTTTCTGTTTTCACTTAAGAATTGATCTTGTAGAATCTAGAATCAAATAGTCTTTGCATACTTCAATCAAATGTTTTGCTCACAGCTTATCATTCGTATGTAATGACCCATACTGTAAGGTTGTCTCTAATCGCTTTCTCTGAGTGTTATTCAGTATACCTACTGAGTGTTGTTCATTATACCTACTGAGTGTTGTTCAGTATACCTACTGAGTGTTATTCAGTATACCTACTGAGTGTTATTCAGTATACGTACTGAGTGTTATTCAGTATACGTACTGAGTGTTATTCAGTATACCTACTGAGTGTTATTCAGTATACCTACTGAGTGTTATTCAGTATACCTACTGAGTGTTATTCAGTATACGTACTGAGTGTTATTCAGTATACCTACAGAGTTTTATTCAGTATACCTACAGAGTGTTATTCAGTATACCTACAGAGTGTTATTCAGTATACCTACAGAGTGTTATTCAGTATACCTACAGAGTGTTATTCAGTATACCTACTGAGTGTTATTATTTCAGTAATATACCTAATTTTGTATCCTCTTAACTAAGATGAGTAAATAAAATGTATTCACAGTTTGCAAAGTTTTGTCAGATTTATATTAAAAGAAATTATTATATATCTAATATATTGTCCTCATTATTATAGTTACTTTATTACAGGTTTATTACATATAACTAAATAAAATACCAAACAGTACTTGTATTCTTTTTAAGTTCTAATAGTATTTACTAAACATACTCAACATTTTCACTTATATGTGCTGTCATTTAATGTAAAGAGACTACTTATTTCATATGGTAAATCAATCTTATCAACCTTTTATTGCCTTCATTAATAACGACATTTTATTGCTTACAATCTCAAACAATTTCTCTGATAAAAACTCTTTTAATTTCCGCAACAACAAAGATAACAGACTTGAATGGCGGCGTCACTGCGTTATCTTTACTTGGTAAAATTTTTAAAATTTAAATTTGAATAATATTTTGGAGTTATATATACCATATCATAATCAAGGATTTAAATAGAAAACATTTCATTATTCATTTATTACAGCCCACAGGGGCTCTATTCCGAAGCTGTCTGTGGTGAATGGAAGAGAAGGGGGTTGTGTCCCGTGACCGGACAGAATGCCTGCGGACAAAATGGTGGCCGGAAATTTCGGTCTTGAAATTTTGGTCTCAGAATTATAAATGACCTCTCATATATGACCGTTATACATATACTTTGCTGCATCCGTTAGTTTGTTGTTTGCACACTTCATGATTGTCTAATAACCTGGCAGGGGGGGGGGGGGGGTGGCTCGGGGGGCGGCACGGACCTAGATACTTCTAATTCTTAAGTTTAATTTATACCTGAGACCGAATTTTCCACTCAAATTTTAGCTTTTAATAAATAAACTACACATATTAGTACTCATAATCTCAACTTTTTCTGTTGGTGTTCTTTAATAACACCATTATAAACTGAGACCGAGTTTCCGAGACCGAATTCTCCAAGACTGGAATTTCCTAGAACAGGACAAAATGCCTTTTGGCAAATTAAATGCCTAACAGACAAAATGCCTAAAGGACAAAATGCTAACGGACAAAATGCCTGACGGACAAAATGCTAACGGACAAAATGCATAACGGACAAAATGCCTAACGGGAAAAATGCTTCGTAAACTTATTTCTAATATAAGTGGAAACAAAGAGTTTTGTCTCAGTGACAGTTTATTAAATCACTATCACATTGTTCGTTTATTTTGCGTGTTCGTGATCTATCAGTAAAATGTTTTTCCCTTTAACAAATCACTTGAATATAATAATATTCTTCTATTTGACTTTTTTATTAGATATCTAAAATCATCTTTTATTTTTATTTTTTTATATATATAAAGGTGGATCTCCATTTACGGTTGAATTCCAATGTGGTGGCTGAAGAGGCGAGAGCCGTTCGGCTCTCCTTTTGAACTGCCATCTGATATATACCATGTACCCCTTTCCAATGGATCGTCCACAGCCGTACGGCCGAAGCGGCCCGAGCCGCCACAATCGCTGTGTCTAGTAGTAATTTTCACCTTTTCATTATATTTTTGAAAACTGACAAAATTTGTTGTTAATTCAGGTATTTTTTTGGTATATTCAATATTAATAAATTAATTGATATTAATAAATAGTTAAATTAGCTTTAATTAATTAAATTAATTTTAATAAATTAGATAAACTTTATTTCATTAAATTAATTTTAATTAATTTAAGACACCTCCCTTGACCAGGTTTGATAGTGACAGATATATGTATGCTTTACTTTTTTACTATAAAATAGGTATCTATACCTTATTTTGCTAAAAAAAATTGTCATATTTTCGGCGAAAGTGTAATAATTATTGCTTCGCATTGAATAATGTTAAATTTATTAATACGAATGAATATGGCTATTTAAATAGACTAGCGGTTTTACACTTGGAGGTTCTTTGTCCGGCCGGGTTTTTTTTGCACGTTTTTTTTTGTCCTGTAATCAATCATCTTCAATCTATAGTGATGCTTATAGTTGTATTTGAAATTCTAAAGAAAGTTAGGTAATTTCATTATTTATATAAGTTAGTACTGACATGCAATTATCTACCCTAGTTATAAAAAAAACGCCGATATTTGCATTATTTTACTACCTTAATTAGTATTAGAAGTTCCGTTGGAAAAAATATACTAAAGTATTCTATATGAAATGTAACTGAGACTTAGTATTTATTATTCTCTTAGGATTTACATAAATTTTTAAAAATATTATTTGATGTTCAATCATAAGGTTTATTACAAAATAATGTATTCTGTTCTTTATTTACCAATGATCATTTCATTACAGATATCACTTCAATATTTTCTATTCGGCTCTTTTTATTCAAACATGAATTTTTTTTATTCCCTTTTCAACATTCTTTTATGTCATTTTTTTACTATTCTTATATTCATATATTTTGTACTTTAGGCATTTTGTCCGCTAGTCTTTTTGTCCGTTAGACATTTTGTCCTTGAGGCATTTTGTCCTTTAGGCATTTTGTCCTTTAGGCATTTTGTCCGTTAGGCATTTTGTCTGTAGGCATTTTGTCCATAGGCGTTTTGTCCATAGGTACTATTTTGTCCTAGTACCGACGCATCAAACTGTTGTAATATAGATTATGTATAGTTTTTCTCCTTTTTGCAATATTTACCATTTTTTAACGCTATTTGCATAGCGCTACGGTTATGTTGTTCAACTACAAGGCCTTAGATTTTGTGTTAGATAGGCTAGTAAGCTTCATTTACTACCACCTCTTCATTGTCCTCTTTGTTTCATGGTGGATATCTAACGACTTAAATATCGCGAGGCATCCTGCACATTATTATATTCCAGATGTTCAATTTTATATTTCAGATGTTCAATTTATTAAATATATCATATATACATTTAACATATATATATTTAAAACAATATACAAAAAAATATTTTGCATAGTTTTGTACATGTATTGAAAAATGATTTGTCAAGCAGTATATTCTGAAACTTAATCAATTAATAAAGTTAGTTTATACAATTTAATTCATATACCTATGTCACCAGGTAGGTATTGATAAAAATTGATAGGTATCTTGGTAGGTATTGATGAACACTAGTAGGTAATAGGAAGCAAAGATGAATACTAGTAGGTAACTAGGTTGCTATTATAGAACATAGGTAGGGTACTAGGTAGGTATTGATGAACAGTATAATAAGAAACTAAGTAGATATTGATGAACACTAGTAGGTAACTATTGATGAACACTGTTACATAAATATAGCGTGCACGGACATTTCATCCACGGACAATTCCTTCACGTACATAATAGTCCACGAAATGCTTTATTTGGTATCATATTTATAATGTGTATATATTTTGTATTATTTATATACATTCTGCAATATAAAAGTAAATAATACCCTTTTTTCATGGTAAATTTTCTGCTCCTGCTGACCGGCAATAGTAAAATAATAAAACTGAATACTTTTTTAATGATATACATACAGGCCTCTCTTTTACTGGACCCCGGTCTTATAAAATCTGTCATAATAACGAGGCATGTCTCGAAATTATTAGTTCAACTTATCACAGTACATACACATAGAAAACAGAGACATTTTTTATGGTGTTCATTCTCAATAAATACAATAAACATCAATATTATTATTCAGATTAAGTTATTAAAAGCAATATTGGTTAATAAATTAGTCATTTATAACGAAAAAAAATGTACAGTGCTTACATAAATACATTATACATGTATATAATGTAATACTACTAAACAAGTAATGATAATTAAATGTGATATAAAAGAATTAACTAGATATTGGTACTTTTTAGTGTTGATTTTATAATTATTTAAACGTAAAATCGTCCGTATTATCGGCCTGTTCTAGATTTCAAAAAATTATTATGGATTTTCTCAAAATTTGAATTGTATTCGCTCCTACAACATGGACAATAAAGACCGACGAGGAGGCAGAGGCTCCATGAATAAAGAATCACTGGTTTCTGATAACACAGAGGTCTGGAAGACTGTCTTGAACAGCAACACCTCATCTAAGAAGAACAACAGCTTGAGAAATTTGAACAACAGACACTCTGAAGTCAGTGGGGAGACACCCAGACTGGGACCAGGTGGCTCTTATTCCGCCTGGGGATTCGGAGCATCTGGAGGCAGTGGAGCCAATAAGGATAACAGTCGAGGAGGTAGTATGTCTGGTGGTGAACCAAGACAACAGAGCAACAGGTTCATAGCACTGCAGGACGATGATATGCCTGACTATAATAAAATTACCAACAAGAGATCCAGCAACAGACTCATTAGAGATAACCCCTTCAAAAGTAACATTCACTCCCAGAACACCAATTCCTACGATAAAAAACTCACTCGGCCTGAAATGCCTGTGAAGAAACCCCTCAACACCGAAGCCATCAGGGAAAAGACAGAAGCCAACATTGAGGAATACTGCAGTATCCAAGACATCAAGGAGGCTGTAATGGATATTGAGAGTAAATTCGAGAGTAGGGAACTACTCCACTACGTTCATTCCGCCATGATTGTGGTGTTCGAAATGAAGAATATGGACCGAGAGTCTCTCGGCAAGCTATTTGAATATCTTTTAGTCAATAAAAAGATTTCCTATTCCAATTTTGTAGAGGGTTTGAAACTTCTGATAGCAGATGTCGATGACCTAGCGTGCGACATTCCACAAATCCAAGACTACATCGGCATGGTGTTGGCTCCTCTTGTCTTCAAATCACTCCTTCCACTCAGTGAATTACAGTCCATCACAGCGAGTGAGACCGAAAAGGTGACCAGGACTTTCGCCAAGGCCCTCATCAGACTTAGCATCCTCAATAAGGAGATCCTTCTAACACTCTGGTATCAATCGCGCCTCAAATTCAAGGCACTTCTCGGCAGTGAGGCTGCTGTCAACCAATTCTTCGACAGATATGAGGTAAATAAACATTAGTCACTTTCCTTTCTGACTGCTTCTTATAAATGTCCCATACTCTGCACACTGGTCTTTCTAAATTAAAAACAAGAAGAATGAAAATAGTATACAGTGATTATATTTTGCTGGTATCACTGTACCAGATCCCTTTAACTAATTCCTTTCTTTCTTCACAGGAACTGAAATATCTGAACGAGAAGGAGGAGAACCAACGTGTGGAGGTCTACTGCAACTGTCTGAAGAAATCCCTCTTCAAGCCAGTCAGTACTGAAAAGATTAAGAGAATCGTAGCTACTGTTGTTGGATCTGGTATTCCTGGTGAGTTAACTAACCTCTTCTTATAAATTACTATTTGAATACAATAGAATAGCCCAAAATAGGTTTTCTGGGTATGATTTCCTTTAGGAAATCGAAAGCTCGAAAAAAGTAATGTCATTTTTGTTAAGTAACTTCAATTTACTGAACTATCCATAACGCCATGTCCTTTCATTACCTCTTCATGTTTATTTATCCTCTTTTCCGCAGCTCCTTTCAAACCCATGAGTGACGAGCAGGTTGACTGCGTGTTTGAGAAACTTAGTGCCTTAAAGCTGGTGATGAAGAGTGAAGGACTGGAGAGCAAAGACAACTTCATGGCTGTTCTCTACGGTCTCCAGGCCATTGCAGTGCAACACTCCGTGCCTCCTGGTTAGTTTATTATTATTGAAAATATATCTAGACATTATTAGTTTCAAACAGAATCAACAGGTAATTTAAAAGAATTTCAACAGAATCAACAGGAAACTAAAGCGTTAATCTTCTAGAATCTAAAGCAGCCTTAACCTAAAAGTTTGGAGTAGCTATAACATTAATTTACAATATTCATCATGATTCACAATTTATTTTCCATTGATCTCCTATTCCATTTTTCATTTGTTAACTTTGTCTTTTTTGCACCATTACTCGTTTGTTTACTTTGTCTTTTTTCCTTCATGAAGGTCTCCTAGAAACTCTGTTCAGTAGCGCTTTGGACGCTGGCGTAGTCGATGAGACGAACATTATGGACTGGGAGAAAAATCCAGGTAAGCTTACTGATGTAACGTCACCGTACTCGGAAACTGGGTGTTAATCTAGAAACTTCTTAAAGTTGCATCGAGTCATGTCTTAAATTAACACTCCCTTTCTCAGTATTGACCTTGGTACCTAGTCTATTATATTATTAAGCTCTGATTAACATTGCTAATTTAACTCATTATTTTAATTGGAATCCAATACTACTGTTACCTGAAGGTAATTGGTGTCATGATATTTGCAGGCATTATGGATACCAATTGAAATATATACTACATTTTATACTTTTTTTTCACTGATCGATAAATCGGAAATGTTTCGCAAAATTCCAGGCAATTGCTCTGCAGCTCATATTACTACAATTTAAATTACTTAGTCGTATACGAGGTCGCGCTCACATTAACCTGGTTAAAGGCCACACGTCCCTATTCCCAATGACAAAAGAATATCCATATTACAAAAGTTTAAATTGAATGGCTATTTAAATTTAAAGAGCGGCTATTGCTCGAAAAACAATTGCAGGAATGAACAATTGCTCGAACGAACAATTGATCGATGGAAATTTCAGTCCTCATCTTGTTGAATCTTCTCTTCTTTTACATTATTATTATTTGAGCAATTTATCTTTTGGGAAGTTGTTCATTCGATCAATTGTCGAAAGTTGGTTACTCATAAAGTGGTTTCATTTTGTTTTCAACCGCACCTCACTGTCCTTGTTTCTAACTAACAGGGTTGTGACAATATGCTATTAAAATCATAGATCCAATGAATATCATAGACGAAACGAAATGAAATGGTATCGAATAATCTATATACCGC
Source organism: Caprella mutica (assembly GCA_947561585.1). Classification (NCBI taxonomy): domain Eukaryota; kingdom Metazoa; phylum Arthropoda; class Malacostraca; order Amphipoda; family Caprellidae; genus Caprella; species Caprella mutica. Next base: position 124,175 of record CANNZV010001339.1, read on the forward strand.
TGATTTAGAATGATTCAATAGTATTTAATTCTCTCCGTCTATATATTTTCGGGATCTATGATATTTTAAGAGCATATTGTCACAACAATACTAATTAGTAATTAATAATAACTGTTCATTTTTTTTTAATATCTAAGTGATTGATCATTCGAGCAATTGTTTCTTCGATTAATTGTCTTTCGAGCATTAATGATCTTTCGAGCATTAATGATCTTTCGAGCATTAATGATCTTTCGAGCAATTGTTTTCGAGAAATTTACTGGCCACCCTATTAAACGATAGTACCGTTAATTATATTTGAGAGAACTCTCTTCTCTACTCAGAACTGATGCGAATCTGATAGGAGTAGGACAAAGCTATATAATGTTTTACCCTCTTTTTGCCAATAAAAAGGTAACCAGTTAATCCACATTTTCATATTATAACCTCTATACTCTATAGTACAGAATTTTGAAAATGCATCTTTTACCTAATTGTCGAAAATCGGAATTTTGTATGAACTTGTCATGTTTTCTGATGTTGATTTTAAAATTGCTTATTCTCATTCATTAAGTATTTTATTTGCTTGAAACGATTCTCAAATGGTAGTATGGTTAATTTACTAGTAATACTGTAGTCTATAGAGTATAGAGCATAATTTTGAAGAAAAAAAATTTGGTCAAAAATATGAATTTTGTATGGACTTGTAATGATTTCTGATGGTGGCATTAAAATTGCTTATTGCTTCTCCTCTTCTAATAATGAATCGATTTGCTTGAGACCAAACTTTTTATGGTAGCCTGATGACTTTACTACTATTTTTAGAAAGCAGAATTTTAATAATTCCATTTTTAATGGCCAAAAATTATCATTTTGGATGGACCTTTTTATTTTGCAGCCACATATATACAGTTGGTTCTTTTTGAAACAAATTTCTAGTGGTAGCCTGATATGATCTCAACAGATCATAGAAAAAATGAATTACGATATTTTCATTGACTGTGTAACTTTTCTGTGCCTGTGACAAATTTGGATCTCAACTCTCCCCGAAGAGAATCTCCCGAGATGTTGTAATGTCTTGTTTTTATCAATAAAATATGTTTGCAATTTTTTTAATCAATACGTTTCTCTTCCAGGACAGACTGGTCAGGATGCTGCCGTTGCACGAAATGCTTGCACTGGAGTTGCCGTGAGTGACAGTTTTCATGCCGCTTTTGAAAGTACCGTGGAAGCAGTCATCCCACTTGCTGAGACAAATAGCGTCGCTACAGAGAACGAGCTTGCTCAGTTTGCTGAGGACATCAAGAAAAATCCGGTGCTTTTTCGGCCTGAAAAAGGGATAAAGCAAGAGAAGAAAGCTTCTGCACCAGTCGTGAAACCTAATAAATCTGTTGTGGTTATAAACTACAGAGAAGGATACTGGAATCCCATGACTCAAAGTGGAAAGAAAGCTTACAAAAAGTCTCAGTTTTTGCAGATCAAAGAATTGGAGGCTAGTAAAGTGAAGCCTCCTAACATGCCAAAGTATAACATTATCAGGAAGAAAATCAACTTCCACAATGTAATGGAGAGAAGGCTATCAGTTAATTTCTCTATGCCTGACATGAATTTCAGACCACATACCTCTCTAATATCGTCAAGAGAGCATCCGTGTTGGATGATCTATTCCAAAGAAATTTGATCTGTCTCCTGCAAACTGCCGGTTCCATGGACCGTGGTACACCAATAGTTGGTTTTCCTAAGGGAACTTACAGCTCACTAGAGAACAGGTCTTGCCCAGAACGGAATTAAGTGCACAGGTTACCAATAAAGTGGCATTGTCAAGTTCCTCAGGGTACTTACTACTTGGGTCACCTGGGATACACTCAACCAAATTATTTTGGCTGATTAATTCATATTGTGTCCAATTGGCACGTTTAATATTCCTACTCACCTTAGTGATGCAGTTATACTCCAAAAGTTGAAGCGGATACTTCTATCGTCTGACAGGGAGGCATCACCGTATACCCGCCAGTCAGATATCTCGTACTTATCTTCAAATTTGATGAGATAAAATGATAGTTCCATTGGGCTTCCCTTTTCTCCTTATTTTTCGAGTTATTCCTTATAATATTATATGCATTAGCATCGCTCCCTATAAGAAGTGAGATGTTGTTATACTCACAATGACGTATGAGGGGTCTAGGTCAACTGATTCCCGGCCAAAATATCCCCGGTTATTTGATTCCCGGTCATATTTTCCGTTTATACACCTAGTATTCATTTACTTTTGGTGTATTTATATCAATTACATTGCATATAATAGAAATATGTGCTTTACAGTCGATTCCATTTTTTTAAAGAAACTAAGTAATAAGGGTGAAAACAGGTAACAAGAAATTACATATTTTTATATTCAAATAAGTGCCAATAAATTATTTAAAATTTACATTCCGGCAACAAAAAATATTTAATGATAAAATCAAATGCACTGGCATACCCCACTTTTATTACAACTCGCACATATGAATTGATCAGTCAAATAAATCAAGGACATGTCTCGTGTAAGTATTTTTCCTGGTATAATAGAAACCAATTGAAGTTTAAATTTTGACAATAGTATCAGTAGTTTTCAGTTAAGCTGTTTTCGCCCTAACTATTACAATCATTATCATCATGCAGGTGGGTAGATCAAAACTTATATAATGCTATATAATTTAAGTATACTATTTACCATAAAATGATTTTTATCTATCACACCAGCATTTTCTAGACCATAATGTTGGTGGTTAAAATTTCCTATCGCCTGTCTGGTGTTTTCTGACTAGTTGTAAATGTAGACTATTTATAAATAGAAATAATTAATTTGTTGCGGTAATCAGTTTTAGCTGTTAAATTCTGTTAAAAAATGTATATATAAAATGTATTATATAATGTTTCACCAGTTTTATTTATTATTTAAATAGTGGATGCCAATTTTTATTTAAAAATATAGATCGTAATAAATTATTGTTTGCCAAGTATATAATCAAAACAATATGACAGGGGGTCAAATGGCACGGGGTGGCGCGGGAGGTCATCTGATTCACCTGACATGTACATAAAAGAGCTCCAGATGGTGCCAATATGGCATTCCATAGCAAGAGTGACAATATCATTGTTAGTGTAACCAGGAACAGACCATACGTTCAGGGAGGAAGGCGCTATTATGGCTGCTCTGTTACGCAAGTTATCAACTGCAAGTGCCTGGAAAACCATGGACCCTGAAGGTATGATAGTGGCTTAACCACCAAAAGTGTAAGACCCATGAACGCTGAATCGTGGTCCAACTTCCTCTGCAGATATTCAGTACGCGCTGTAACATCGAAGCATGTTCAGTTGTCATCCATGGATTACAATCATGGTGGGAAAGAGGGTCTAGCCCGAGATCTAAATTAAACTACACCTATTGGGTTTGAAATATTCCTTACTGTGCTTTTAACCCGAGCATGCATACAATGCATAGTGGGGTCAAATTGATGCTAATTGAATTTTGAACTCAAATAACTCTAGGTATAATGTATATATTTATACATGGCTTTGCAAATTTTCTCAAATCACTGTCATTTCAAAAATATAATGTACGATCATAGCTTATTCAATGGTTTTATTGGGGTGAAAATGACCCCACTCTTTATTAATATATTTATCATTTATTTAAAAGTATATTATCAGGCATTTTACTGTAAAATATCTGGTAGGTTATGACAATGCTTCATTCAGAGGAAACTAATATCAAGCAACAACAAGTCTGATCAAGTTTCGACAAGGCCCTCTGATTTCGCTCTCAGAGATTATCACAGCATTAATAGCGCTCGGGCACCGGTGATTTGTATTTTGTTTAAATGAATTTCTTTTTTTTTGTATAGTAATATGGTCTGAATATATGTATTTCTTTTATATTTTGATTATAAAGAAAATAATGTCAAAAAGTGCTTTATTTACCACTCATTTGGGGGCATTCCAGGACAAGTGGTCCAGAGGTAAGATTTTAATAATAGAAAACTATAAGTGTCCTGTGTCCCTGAGTTATGAAGTGGCTCTGAGTTATGAAGGAACCAATACTTCATAACTCAGGAGTTTCACTGTTTTAATTAATAATTACCAATATTAAATTTACTGCTAGTTAATTTTTTTACTAATAGTTACCATTATATCTATCTTAAAAATATCCATAGTGTGCTTACATAGGTGGGCACATCGCCGCTACTTGTAGCGCGCTTTTACAGAAGCGCTAGAGGTTTTCTTGCGCTGTGTATTTGGATGCAATAAAATAAAAGGATGTGTATTTTGCAATAAAATGGGCTTAACTTAATAATGTGAAATGAAAATTTCAGGAAATGTTCATCTACATTGCGAGTAACTTTTAAAATAAATTGAAAGTAATTCAAATATTATTTCGAAGTTAAAATCATTTTACTAAATGTTACCCATGTTCAGTTTACCAAGGTTTTATTTTAACAACAAGCGTGCATGGGTAGTTTAAGTACTATTATTTTCCAGTTAATGTCCGATTTGATCCACCACTTTCAAAATACACTTATCCATCAATTATGTCAATTTCTGAATTGTATCAGACGTTATCGTCTTCAGTCCTAATGAGCTCCCACATACATATTTTGTTTCGGGATGGACTGAAGGTTTTCAATTGGGTTTCAATACTATACTATAAACTTGTTATAGTATATAGTGTTATAGTATAGTATAAAATTAAAAATATGCTGTCAAATTTGATGGGGTTTGCAGTAAAATGATAGAAACATTAGCTTCGTTGATTTAAGAAATAAAAAAATTTGCTTGGAGGGGACCTTTAAGTCTTTTTATTGCATTAAGTTCAAAAAAGAGTTTCTTATCACTCTATATAGAGTCTAGACACTGGACAGTCTAGACTCTAGAATCTAGTAAATGACGTAATAGTTTTAAGCTTTTGTATAACTTTTTCCTGAATAGCAGTTTTGTGTCACTAACCTTTATACTCCTGTTTTCAACATAACGCTGAGAAAAGAAACATATTACAGATTTGAAGTCATTTGTCAAAGTGATTAAAAAAATTCGGGATATAATACAAAAAGAATTAAAAAGACGATTTATTCCAAAGTTATAAGCAGCGTAATTCGAGATTCCTTTTTTGTGGTCCTTACTGTATACAAGACTAAACATTATAAAAAATATTATGTGCATCTTAGTGCACTTGTAAATGAGAGAAAATAACTTGATGACGAACTAGTAGAGTAGAGAACCTTTAAAATGATTTAACCTCTTCAGGGAACAATTAAAACATGAAGATGAGAATTAATTGCGTATCAGCACACTCACACCCACTGACGGAAGAATTCACTTAGATCGTATAACTTGTCAAAAGGAGATGTACACATTGTAAAATTTCTTATATATTAAATTCTGATCAGTAGGGATGTGACATTGTGCATATTGCATATATGCAGTCCTCTGCATATATTTCAAGAGCATATAATATGCACGTGTGCATATATGCTAACCGAGAAATATGCACTTCTTGGTAAATTTTTAACATGTAAATGTCTAATCTATGCCGTTTTCTTCTGGCCCCTGCATAGAAAACGATTTTAACTGTGGACCCAAGTAAATTTATCAAACTAATTATTCAAATTTAAAAAGTTTGTAGGTGGAATATTGAAACTACAAATGTATTAATAAATAATATGACACTTGGTATTTAGTAAATACTTGTAGTTATTGATAAATAAATGAATAGGTACAATTATTTTAGAGAGTTGTACTACTCAAAAAATATCAAAACTTATAGCAAGTATATATGTATAAAATTTATTTAAGTAATTAAACACGAAACGGTCTAAATTTTTCATTTAATAACTTATAAAAGTTTAAGTTTAAAGGGAACCGCTGGTCTAACAAGATGGTTTATGATTTTCAAGTCATGACTAAAGTAATGAACGGAATGTGATATTTGAATGTTGGATAGTTGAGAACTTTAGAAGACTAATTTATAATTGGCTGAAGGAAACATTTACTCCTCTTCTTTCTTGTGAAGTAGAACGGGTGATTTCCAAGTACAGACATACATTAGCAGATAATAGAAGGAGATTCACTGTTGGAAACCTAAAATACCATTTAACAATAAAGTCCAATTCCACTGTTCGAAATTGAATGTGTATATTTGAAATTGACTAACTATTAAAAAATACTAAATTTGAAACAGCTTTGTTATATTTTGTTTTCTAACGTTAAACATTTTGCAGTAAAAATAAAAACTTGAGATTACACCTTCGATTTATTGTAAGTTCCATTCAAACCACCAAAGTGCAATTATATTCAAAACATAACTATATACAGATTAACTTTATTCTAAATTCCGTAATTAACTTTGGGCATGTAATATGCACATTATATTGAATAATTTCTGCCATATAATATGCATATTTCCAATATGCATTTTGGTTCAGCATATATGCACATTGACTTTTTGCATATATATGCATTTTTCCAATATATGCATTTTGGTTCTGCATATATGCACATTGACTGTTTGCATATTATATGCAGAAATAGGCATATAATATGCTGCATATCGCGTCAAAAATTATGCATATTTTATGCTGCATATTGTCACATCCCTACTGATCAACATTGATTTCAGTACCCATGATTTTATTGATTTTCAAAAAAAAATTAGTATGAATTTATATATGTAAAGTGGCAATTTTCCAGGTGGCAATCTTCCCACAGTGGCAATTTTTTCAGTGGCAGTTTTCCCGGTGGCAATCTTCCCAGTGGCAATTTTCCCAGTGACAATTTTCCTTGGACCATAAATATTATTGAAAACCCGTTATTTTAACGGGAAAGTACACTAGTTACTAGTACTAGTACAGTACTGTTATTGTACCTGTTATTGAATCTAAATTATATTCAAATGCTATTGCGGATGATTGGGGTTTAATGAAGGAGGTTTTCTATCTAAGGGGTGTATTGTTATCAACTTGAATACAGCATTTCATTGCAGTTAGAGATGACACAAATGTGGTAGAGATGAGATCGGACCAGTCCGACCCGGATGGGCTGGTCTGAAGTCCTTACTCTAAGTTCTGACTTGAATGTTCAACTAACCCGAATGATGAACCAACTTTAGTTACATATTTCCGTGCCTTTATATACCTCTAAGCATCTTAACCGGGAACCACTAATGAGTTAAGACCACGTCCACAACTTGGTTGGTTCAAAACCACATGAATCTCTAAGTTATAAACTAATTATTAGCTCACATAGATTATAGATCCTTTATTATTAAAAGTATTTCTAAGCTGTCCTTACACATCATTAAATCTTCCGTGGGAAACATACATTGACTCTTAAAGAGAGCTAGACAGCTAGACACATTTTATTACTACTATGAGTTTCTAATATATTTTTAGCTAATTCAGAATACTACCAATGCAAGTGTGTATTATAGATACACATTTTCTTATTAAACAAAAAAATCACTCAAAAGCCAAAATATAATATTTTTTAAAAATTAGTGTCAATATTACTGTTGCCCGTAGCCATGGTATTGCTACCATTTTTTCCTTTTAAAGGCTGCTTCACACATGTCAGAGATCCGTCCGGGAAGTCGCCGACAGTTTTTTTTTATCACTGAGGGGAACCGATACTGTGTGAATAAGTCCGCTGAAATCAAAGTAACGATACATTTTTTCACTGACACTGAATCACTGAGAGGAGAGTGACGGAGACGGACCGGTGACGTCCCGGACGGGTCTCTGTCATGTGTGAAGCAGCCTTATTATGTATTTAATAATAAATGTGTGACAGACAGACAGACGGACGTGGCTCTTATTATAGTATAGATCAAGTGTGGTTTTATGATATTTTTTTGCGATCAACGGTGGATAAAATTCAGTCTGTAAAATTGTTTGTGTATTATGTCAATAAATTGTAGAATTAGCACAAATAGATGGGATCCTTCTATAGTCTATACCAATACATCGTGTGTTTATTTATTTGGTGTCCACTTTTACTTGATGGGTATTAAACATGAAAAATGTAACCATGATGCACACGGGAATATATTGATATGAAATTTATATTTTATGTTTTATTCAATTTGTATATGTATCTTATCCATAAAATATTGTATCGGCTTATGCAGAAAATAACTATTAATTAGATTCACTAAAAGTAACCTATATAACGGGTAATATATTAATATTGAAGACCTGTTATTTTTAACGTGAAACAACATTAGTATTAGGATAAATGGCGATAGTTATAAATGCATCTTGGAAGTTGTTTCACTTTATTAAGAGGACGGTACGGGGAAATATCTCCTTTGTTCTTATCAAATAAACATTTTATGTATTCATGGAGATTTTGGTAGGAATTAAATAAATACCAAGGATATTAATTCTATCCATCTAGATTCAAAAGATTCATAAAACGCTTTAACCAATGCATGATTTGATTGCAGTTGGAATTTTGTCTGATTAATTCTTCTAATTTAGGTCGTTAAGAACAATGACCCAAGTTTGAAAAAGTGCTGTTAAATATTGACTGAATTGTGTAAATACAGTAGTTACATAAAGTCAATGACTCCCCTGGCAACACGGATTGCTTCCTGTGATAATAAGGGAATAGCCATGAGAAGAAAGATTGATTCCTTGTTCTGTGATCGGATGTTGTATATTAATCTTCAGATCAGTGTACTGTTGCTCTAAATCTTCTGTTTTAATCAAAGACTAATCTAAAGTGCATAAATTGTTACAATTCGTCTAGCACCTCATTAAGCCTTAATAAATAATCCGAAACCACAATAGTCCGATATTAACTTACCGATAATCCGACACTCCGTTGTTCCAACTTTAGTTTAGGTTAGTCTACTTAGGGCTCAAACACACTACAAGCAGAGCGGAGCAGCGCGAGCGGTGTGCCATTAATGTTGTTTGGTATTTGTATGCAGAGACGCTTGGCTGTTCACACTGCGAGCAGAGATGCGCTGCAAACAAACAATGATATTAATGGCGCCCCACTCCGCTTATAGTGTGAACGTACCATTAAGTCTAAGACGTATCAAAACCTTTCAATGTTTTGAGTCTGAACCTAACAATTTTGAGAGTCAACGAAATATATTAGGCCGTAATGTTTTTTTGTATCTGCTAGTTTGTTGTACTGCACACTCAATGACCTGGCAGAGGGGTTCGGTGGGCGGCACGCTTCACCCTACTTTTTTTACATATACTTGTTGCCGAACTAATAAGTATAGTAACGGCAAGATTTACATTGTATTTATTATATAACTTCAATTATAAACTATAATATTAAATAGCTCATTTTATTTTCACTTTTAATGATAACTCTAAGAACATATTTAGAATATTTATTTATTATAATCATAATTATCACAACTAATATTGATTAAGTAATTTTCAGCTAATTTCTCGTTTAGAATGGATAGGGTAAGTTCCGATTTATCAGACGGTTCCACACTCCGATCGTGTATAATAATTATATTTTTGTAATATTTTTCCTGCAAAAACCAATAGTTGTAAATAAAGTGCATAGTGAAGGGTTAAAACAACCACCGATAGTTGTAAATAAAGTGCACTGAGAAGAGTTAAAATAGCCACCAATAGTTGTAAATAAAGTGCACAGTGAAGAGTTAAAACAACCACCAATAGTTGTAAATAAAGTGCACAGTGAAGAGTTAAAACAACCACCAATAGTTGTAAATAAAGTGCACAGTGAAGAGTTTAAAAAAAACACCAATATTTGTAAATAACGATGAACACAAGTTAAAATGTCCTTTTACTGCAAACCCCATGAAATTTGATAGCATATTTTTAATTTTATATGCTTTTAAAGATTTTAATAATCGAAACTCTACAAAACCTATTTTACCTCCGACTTGCTAATTTTCAGCCTGGAGAAAAAGAATGTACACCGTTTGTTTTGATTGTAAACTAGGCAGTAGGTATAATAAATCCATTTAATATTCCTGTAAAAGGTATAAAATTGGATAAATTTATTATGGTATTATAGAAACGATTATATACATCAGGAAACAATTAATATCTTAAATAAATGCCTAAAGGCATTGTTTGCTATGAATTCAAATTTGAAATGCAAATAAATCAGGTTAGAGATTCGCTCAATTGTTGCACACAGAGTATTAAAATTTTTAAAAGTAAATATTAAAACATTCACTGAACCGAATTGTATGTGATTTGCAAATTAATGATCCTAGAGACCTAGACCTTAGTTCTATAATATTATGTTATCAACTCATTTTTTTCCGCGGAGCATGGAGATTAAATATAAGATTACATTCCATTTATATCTCTAAGAATATTCCCCAAATATAGTGAAGAATCAGAGAGTTGGCTGTTCGCAAATGAAGTTGAATTTGTATGAATAACACTCCGCAGTAGTTGTGGGAACAATGGTAGCGCGTCTGACTGAAGTCAGGTAACCGCAGGAGGATGGTGTCGTTTGATCCTTCCACAACATTGGTGAAACCTGCAAGCGAAACATCAGAAAAAGTAATGTGTTGATAGAGGGTGGTGTCAGATATAAATTTTAAAAAGTAAATAATAAAAAAATATACACATTCAATTAATTTATGGTTCATAGGGTTTTCTGCTCATTTAAGATAAAATGAAAGATGTATTATTGTACTCAGTGAAATGACTTCACTCAAATGAGAGAAGGAGGTATCAAACTGATGTAATTTATTATGGATTGTCTTAACTTTTATATTTTACCGTGTTTATCATTTTAACACTACTTGCTGTTTTACAAAATAGAAAATTTTTATTCACCTGAGCGTCATTCTGCAGTGCACCGAACCTGCTGTTACTCTCATCAAAATAAGCATGTCCGGTCCACATATCAATCTGGTAATGTGTAGGTCCTGAGGAGGAAAATGTAGAAAATTAGACCTTGTTCATATTGTTAATGGGATGGCATTTATAATATCTATTTTGGGCAGTTTTCTTCTCCATTATTTTGAATGTCCGACGAAATTGTAAAAGTGTTTTGAATCCCTGATGAATTATGATTCATTTTTCATCGAATCATCGACTGTATACATCGATTGTAAGCCAAGGATCAGTGGCTATAAATTTCCAACTGCGAGATTTCTATATACATTATTCTAACCTGACTTTTGAAGATTGAGCAAGAAGGACATCAAATCCTTGACATCTTTGAAAATGATGAGGCTGCTGGATCTATCAACACAATCACGATGTGCACTTTTCCAACTTTTCTTTTCATTGCTGTAGTAGAGACACCTACCATGGACCAACTCGAAATTCTCGGAGCACGGATTGGGAGTATTGTGTGATTCAACTGAAAAGAGACAATTGGAGGTAGGTAGAATAGTACAAAAGTTTATTTTGAGGATTCTATCAATCAATTCTTCTCTTTTCGAGAAAAGAATTGATAGTTCATTTTGTTGCAGTAATAAAGAGTTGACTCTTTCTCTTTATTACTATAACAAAATGAACTGGGGTAGGTTCCAAGTTATCGACAGATTCCACATTATCAATCATATAAGAAACTGATATATATTTTAACTCGATATTTTAATTGGTATCCATTATACATGCAGGTATCATAAATGTAAATTAAAAAATAAAAGTTAAATAATAATTATTACAGGGTGACACAAACGTTCTGAGACAAGCATATTATATCAGAGAAAACATTGATATAGGTAAAACAACGTAAGAAGTGCTCAATATATATTGTACGTAGAGAACACTGAGAAGACATGTAAGGAAGTTTATTCAATATACCCTTATCTTAATAATTCGAATAACAGCCTCCAATCTGTCGGAGTTACTTCAACTGCAGCACGCAACTTTTGTTCATTTTTATGTTTTCACCTAATAGTTTAGTATTTATTATACAGTTGCATGAGAATATCTGCACACATTCTTCTCCAATACTTAACACACGCAGAATTCCACCGTATTAAATGAGATGCAAATTTTCCTGCTCGGTGAAATTCTTCTATCACAACTTTGACTTAAAAATAATTGATGACATTTATTGTAAGATACATGAACGGTGCAAATTGTAAGAAATTTGCTCACATTATAGTTAACAAATAAGTAATTTATTTACAGTGAAAAAAATTGAGTTGCAGAACTTTTGTGTCATTCTGTATATATCCTTTTCTTCTATCATCGAAAATGTGGAGCTGGTCGATAACTCGGGACTTAACCCAGTGAAACATATTCACAAGTGTGAGTTGAAAAGGATTGTTATACAGAGCTGTTACAAATTGTATTGTTCAAAATATCGAAAATGCTTCAATCTAATAATTATTTTGATAAAGATACTAGAATATACTATTTAAACATACGAGATGGGAAATATAAACAAAAATCATTTGGAACAAAAGAAGACAAATTTTATTAACTATCTTGTATAACCAGTTATTTTACAGTGTCCGCCGTAACCTGTAATACTTTATTTAATACTAGATGAAATGTTTTTAAATGACTCTACCAAGAATTTCACTGTTGTTTGAAATACTTTATAAAATTAAAGAAATGTAACATTAAAACAATATAAAAACAATGAAATTTGACTCCATTTTCAAACGAATGATCTTTGTTTGGATTTCCTATCTCGTATGTAAATATTGTTATGGCGATTTTCAAACGTGTAGTTTTTTAGATCCTAAACAGTTCATTCTGTATTCTGTACAAATATATAATGTAAATATTAAATACAAGTCCAAAGGCACTCACCACCATCCAAAACGTGGACCAAGGTACTAGCGCTTCCTTTATCGGTGTGACAGGTGTAGGTGCCTGACAAGGAGTTTACCATGTTTCTAACAACAAGAGAGGAAAAACTATTTTGTTTTGATGGCTGCGACTCCACATTGCTTGGTGACACGAAATCAGGGGCCATCAATGTTTCTACATAACCGTCATATCCTACCCGAGTCCAGGAAATCGGAGTCATGTGTTCCTAGGTGAGAAAAGATATTGCTATAACAATAATGACAGGGAAATGTCTAAGTCCTCGGCATATTCCGAATACTATGAGTGTGCGAGTACCTCTAGGTTCTCCTTCATCAATTCAGTCAAATGTAGAAATTAATCAATGCCATTTCTATTTCTTTGGTAGGAGCATTGATTACTTAATTGGTTATTGAATTATACATACTCCATTTATTTTAAATAATTATCTTCGCAGAAAGCGGAAGGATATATTTTAGACACAATTTATTTATTTAATTATCATCTTGTTATTCAGCCAAATTGCCTAAAATTTGACGGGACGATTGGTCAATGTCAAAGAACCTGATTGTACAATTTTGGGAGTGATCCGGTAAAAGGTTAAAGTCATTTATTACTCAAGAAGTATATAACCATATTGCATGAATCTTGGTGCGACGATTGGTCAATATCCAGAAACCATTTTGTTTAAATTTTGGAGTGATCGGGTCAAAGGTCAAAGATCAAGGTCATGGCCATTTATAACTTAATAATTAAAAAGTATTCAACCAATTGCTTGAAATTTGTTTGAACGATTGGTCAATGTCCAAGAATCATCTGGTAGAATTTTGGGAGCGATCCATTCCAAGATCAAGGTCATTTATAATTCAATAACTCAAAGAGTATTCAACCATATTGCATGAATCTTGGAGCGACGATTGGTCATTATCCAGATACCAGTTTATTAGATTTTGAGAGTGAATGAATCAAATGTTGAGGTCAAGGTCATTTATTACTCAAGTATTATTGTATGGTCAAGGTCATTTATAAGCGGCGGCGAAGATATACGCTCTACCAAGTGCAAGTAATTTAGTTCTTTATGTACTCATTATTAACTACAACACTCTTCTTCATAATGGTGGGCGAACTACTCACATGATCAGTTCCGGTGTCAACATAACAAGGGATATAGACTGTGCTGTTTTGTGTCGTGAATAATTCCGGGATATTTAATCCTTTAACTGTTGGAAAAAAAGTATAATTATTACCACATAGATTCCCGTTATGCATCTGCAAATTGTCTCACCCATCAAATCGGTGAAACATGTAGTACGCGTTCAGGATTCAAATTTTAACTACAATAATAATTAATTCTGTATTATTAATAGGTTTTCAGATACTAAAAAGAAACATAAAATATACATTATAAATTCACTCACCTCCGGTTTGACTTAGGAAGAAACTGCACGAAGCAAGAACTAAAAATATAAAAGTCTTTTGCTTCATTTCAATGAAGAAATGTTATGTTATATGATGTAGGGATTTTATTAGTGGTGACAGTATAACAGACAACCGAAAACTGACACTAAGACACTGCGTACTCTGTTCAGTGTCTTATATAGTAGCTACCTACCTACCTACATACCTAATGAATGTCATGTACCTATTAAATTACTTTACTGAGTTCTAAGAAATACACAAGAATATATGCATTCTAAACTACTCGGCAACAGATCTAATTACCAAAAAGTGCAAAATATGAACACGTATTTGGTTACATTTAGATTGCGAGCTTTTCGTTGCTTGCTTATTTGACGTACAATGCAATTAGAATGATAGGAGGGAACTTTTTATCGTAATTTATTTAGTTTCTGACGATTAAAAAACATTTTTCTATTCAAAATATCGAAACCTAATAATACCGTCCATGTCGATTGATTAATAACCATCTTGATAGTATATTTTGATGAAAAATCGATTAAATTAAATTAAATTTCAAAGAAATGCTAAATTTCAAAGTAATAAAATTAAATTTCGAAGAAATAAAATGTCAAAGAAATGATATTTCAAAGAAATGATATTTCAAAGAAATGATATTTCAAAGAAATGATATTTCAAAGAAATGATATTTCAAAGAAATGATATTTCAAAGAAATGATATTTCAAAGAAATGATATTTCAAAGAAATGATATTTCAAAGAAATGATATTTCAAAGAAATGATATTTCAAAGAAATGATATTTCAAAGAAATGATATTTCAAAGAAATGATATTTCAAAGAAATGATATTTCAAAGAAATGATATTTCAAAGAAATGATATTTCAAAGAAATGATATTTCAAAGAAATGATATTTCAAAGAAATGATATTTCAAAGAAATGATATTTCAAAGAAATGATATTTCAAAGAAATGATATTTCAAAGAAATGATATTTCAAAGAAATGATATTTCAAAGAAATGATATTTCAAAGAAATGATATTTCAAAGAAATGATATTTCAAAGAAATGATATTTCAAAGAAATGATATTTCAAAGAAATGATATTTCAAAGAAATGATATTTCAAAGAAATGATATTTCAAAGAAATGATATTTCAAAGAAATGATATTTCAAAGAAATGATATTAAAGAAATGATATTTCAAAGAAATGATATTTCAAAGAAATGATATTTCAAAGAAATGATATTTCAAAGAAATGATATTTCAAAGAAATGATATATCAAAGAAATGATATTTCAAAGAAATGATATTTCAAAGAAATGATATTTCAAAGAAATGATATTTCAAAGAAATGATATTTCAAAGAAATGATATTTCAAAGAAATGATATTTCAAAGAAATGATATTTCAAAGAAATGATATTTCAAAGAAATGATATATCAAAGAAATGATATATCAAAGAAATGATATTTCAAAGAAATGATATTTCAAAGAAATGATATTTCAAAGAAATGATATTTCAAAGAAATGATATTTCAAAGAAATGATATTTCAAAGAAATGATATTTCAAAGAAATGATATTTCAAAGAAATGATATTTCAAAGAAATGATATTTCAAAGAAATGATATTTCAAAGAAATGATATTTCAAAGAAATGATATTTCAAAGAAATGATATTTCAAAGAAATGATATTTCAAAGAAATGATATTTCAAAGAAATGATATTTCAAAGAAATGATATTTCAAAGAAATGATATTTCAAAGAAATGATATTTCAAAGAAATGATATTTCAAAGAAATGATATTTCAAAGAAATGATATTTCAAAAAAATCATATTTCGACACATAACTTGTCCTTCATCAAGAAATAAATCAAGAGGAGTCCATTGTAAACCAGTGATGCAGTTTTTAAGAGTGCGCGGAAAACTTCTTACAATCCTCCGGCTTTATAATACTTAAAGTAATACTGTTGCCAGGCCTCTTACGAAAGATACACATAGAAATTCAAGATTACGTACTATGAGCGGAAAAGTATCTTAATACTGATTACCAAACAGTATTTTTCATCAGGATATAATATCTATATAGGGTATGTTAATCAGATGATCGAAAGTACTTTGACTTGACCACATCGTGACCGGAAAATTTTAAATTGCATTGATTGCTACGTGAATAATATGCTTTGTGGTAAATAACTATTCATTTATAATCTTTATAGTTCAATTTTTTGCCCATAATTGTATTAATGATAGAAGTATATCCACCGATAAAACTTTTATCATTTAGATAATTTACTTACATTTATTCTTGGAAAGTCTCCAGTGGACTGGCGACTATGACCACACTTTAAAACATGGGACTTCCTATACTTAAAGGTCCTCTCCAGGCTCCGGGAAAAAAATGAGTTTATAACATAATATTATAGAACTAAGGTCCACGATCATTATTCCGCAAACCGCATACAATTCGGTTCAGTATATATTTTATAATTTGTTTTCAAAGTTTTTTAGTACTCTGAGAGCAACAATTGGGCGAATCACTAATCTGATGCTCAAGAAGAAGATTGTACACTCTTTGTTTTGATTACAAATTTGAATTTTATAAACAAAACATGCGTTTTCGGCCTTTCTTTAAATTATATTAGATATTAGGGGTTTCCTAAAGTATATAAACGTTTCTATTATAAGTTCATTCAATTTTATACCTTTACACGAATATTAAATGGATTTATTAAACCTAATACCTAGTTGGCAATCAAAACAAATGGTGTACATTCTTTTTCTTCAGGCTGAAAATTTCTTAAATTAGTAAGTCGGAAGTAAAATAGGTTTTATAGAGTTTTGATTATAAAAATCTTTAAAAGAATACAAAATTAAAAATACGCTACCAAATTCAATGCGGTTTGCAGCAAAATGATAAGAAACATTAGCCTCGTTGAATAAGACAATAAAAATATTTGCTTGGAGGGGACCTTTAAACTTAGTCATTACTAAAAAAAATTTCTTATCAATTACTTACTAGGTATTGGTTAAATTGTATTTCCTTTATTTTATTTTTAATTGTTATTTATAGGAACTAGAATTTAGCTGTTAACTAGCACTGTTTCGGGATTCTAGGTAGTACCTATATGTTTAAGGCTTTATTTATTATAGATAAATAAAAGAAGAGAACAATATAAACAACCCTGAATTATATCCATACATTTTAATTCTAGGTTCAATCGCTATTTTCAATATTTATCACACGAAACACTTATAAATTGACTTTAAACTTTTCGATAATAACATGTACATACGAGGTATTATGAGCAACAAAAAATGTGACGTCATATTTTTGCGTCGTCTACTAGTTACCATAATTTATATATGTTACTGTGTCCTGCTCTTCACAGACAAAATGCGTGCTATTCTCGACGTCCCTAACGGCTGGAGGTGTTAACGAATTTGACTTCAACAAGGGATTGGAGGTGTGTGGTGATTTGGGCTGGAACCATTGGAAATAAATTGGATCTTCCATGATTCCAGTAGTGAAAATAAATTCCTGCTAATTATATTAACTTTTTGAAGGGTGTAGTTGTTCGTTGGCTGAGAGGGAAACCTGCTGCGTTCAAAAGAAATGTCATTTTTATGTATGAAAACACTCCTCACTCTGCTAAGGCAACTGAGAATTTCCTGAGGAGTAATAATTTAAGTTCGTTGTTGAAAATCTGTTGGTATGACCCAGTCTCTCGCCAGATTTAAATCCTATTAAAAACCTTCGGAGAAGAAAACTGAAGACCATTGTAGAACGATAATGCAAGATACGATTCAGAAATGTAAAGAATTCTTGGATTATCTTCTTTTTGTATGAGGAAAAGAAGGGAAATCAAACCGGATAATAACTTGAAATTAGCAGTTTTTGACATGATTATTCATCTCTGATTAAAATGATATTTTACTGCGAATTATCCATCTACGCTATTGGACCATTGGTAAAAAAGATTTCCAATTAAATTATTTATAACATTTTTTTTTCATTTTTATTGTAATGCACAAGACCTTAAATAATGGACACTGAAACTGGATGACTTTTAGTAACATGGTTGCAAAAAAAAATGAATATTTCCTGAAATTTTAATTTAACTCCATTTTGTTGTAAAAAAAATTATATGCATTAATTAAAGCGTATGACATTGTGTATCAATATCAATAATTGTTTGCATTGTGTAGCATTATTTTAGCATCAGTTAGTCGTAACTGATAAGCTATACAGCAGTGTGTTTAAACTTTAAACTGTGGGTAAATCATCCTCAGCAGGATAATTTAAATATTTAAAAAACTAAAAAACAATTAATTATAGTTATAGTTAAAAAACTATTAATTATAGTTATAGTTAAAAAACTATTAATTATAGTTTTTATGCTTCTTTTCTATTAGCTGGTTACGCTACTCACTTTCCTGCTATATTTTCAGTCCTTATTTTATTGGAGTTTACCTGGCTACTCCCTGATAGCATTGCACTATCGGGCTAACGTCGGTCAACGTTGGTAAAATAAAGGCACAATCGGACATTGGCAGCGATTTTTGATTTTTGATTTTTTTTTTTCGTTAAAAAATACGAAAAAAAAAATAATTTAATATCTCGAAAATCAAACATCGCTGTTACGATTTTGTAGAGAATTTCTTGGAGAATTGAATGCAAAGAAATCCAATGCCGTAGCTTCAAAATTATTAAAACCTTAGGCTTTTGAATAGGTACCAAAATTTGCATTTATAAAAATGTTTTCAAAAACCATGTACGATCCTCAAAAATTATATTATTTCCTGCAGATAAAGTAAGTTCAGGAACGAAATATACTTTAAAAGAAAAAAAGAGTTGATAATTTCCAGCTCTACTGAAACTGAACATGTTTGCAACACAGAATTCAACTCAGAATTGAACAAGGTCAAGGTAAAGGTGTTCCTTCGTAGATTCCCTTTTTAGCGGGTCCGTCCTCCTATTCACTTTTCTTTTCAGGTTTTCACCTCTGCCATCACAAGAAAAACAATTCACTCTTTATTTCAAATTTTCAGCACTTATGTCTACACTTAGATTAACTTCTTAACACTAAAACACTTATCACTAGCACTTAATTTCCTATCACTAGCACTAATTTCATATCACTAATCTCAATTTCTTTTGTTTCCTTTCACTAGCACTTCACCTTTCACTCCAAAACTCCACCCACAACCAAAGCTTCCTCTCTCTCCCTCCATCTCCACATCCTGTAGAACACTCTCCTACTTTCTCTCACTCCAACATCTCCAAACAGGAATCCCCCAACAACCTCATCCACATCCTCTTTTCTCGGTCTCTGCAGTTCAATTGCCTCACTCCTCAACTCCTCTGGCACCCCACACTCCAGCAAAAAGTGCTCGTCATCTTCTCTCTCTGCTCCACACAACCTGCACTCCACACTCTCCTCACCCCATCTCCTGCATCCCAGCTTCAAACTTCTTGTCCATGCTCCAAACCACACCATAGACTCCATACCTCCCTCATAATCCTCCTCCTTCATATCCCTCTTAAACCTCCTGTAGACTCTCAAACTGCTCTTCCCCTCCGTCTCCTCCATCCACTCACGATGCACCTTATCAGCCACTCTCCTCTTCACTGCTTCCTTTGTCATAGTCTTCAGCTCCTCTTCCTCAATGCTTGCCCAATTCATACACTTCCTTGTTTCTTTCACCCATTCACTACCCCTCCTTTTAGCTACTCCCATCACTCTCTTCAGCATCTCATTATCTCCCTGTTCTACTCTCCTCATGTACAGCAGTCTCCCCCTGGCAACCCTGCTCCTCACTGTAATAATTCCTACATCTCCCCTCATTCCAGCCACCGCCACCCCCCTGCTCGCCCCCAACATCCTCCTCATCGCCGCATTCTCCTGTCTCTGGATAATATCTATCTCTGCCACCATCAATCCAACCACCTCCGCACCATACAACACACTCGGAAGAACCACTCCCTTCCAATAATTCTTCCCTATCAGCACTTTATGGCAGCTCTTTTCTATAACTGAGTAGGTCATGTTGCTCATTCATTTTGCTCTATTTACCATCTCCTTCCTGTGCCCCTCAAACCTATTCCTTCTATTTACAATCTTCACTCCAAGTACCTAATCTCTTCAACCACTGCTATCCCTATGATCTCCTCCACCTCACCTCTCATATTATACAACAAACACTGGCTCTTCTCTGTATTCACCTTCAATCCATATCCTCTCGCCACTCTCCTCAACTCCTCTATACCCTCCTCCGCCTCTCCCGCATTTCTACACAGCAGCAGCCCATCATCTGCGTAGAACAAGCTTCTTAACCTCACTTCCCCCACCTGCACTCCTCTCATCTTTCTTCTCAGTGCTTCAATCAGTTTAAAAATTATCAGTTTGAACAATACTGTCGACGCAGTACACCCCTGCCTAATCCCACTCTCCACCTCCATCTCTCAGTCCTCCTCCCCCCCAAACTCCACTCTGGTCTTATCATCACAATACACCTTCTTGAACAACTCTATCACTCTTCCTTCTATTCTGTACTTCTTCAAAACATCCAGCACCGCCTCTCTCTTTATCGAATCATAAGCCTTTCTAAAATCCACCGCCACCAACACCAACTCTTCTCTCCTTCTGAATGTTTCATGCACACATTCCTGCAGAACAAATAGATTGTCTGCAATCATGCCCCCCGCTGTAAGCCCCCCCTGCTCATCTTTTCTCATACCATTCGTGTCTATCTGCTCCTCAATCCGATCCATCAGTATCGCCATCAGAATCTTGTATGAGATGTCAGTCATAGCAATGGGTCTCAGGTCCCACACCGTCGGTTTTCTCTTTTCTTGATCATAACTGTTCGCGATCTCTTCCAACTCTCCGGTATCTCCCCCATCTCCAACACTCTCCTGAAACTACCCTCCACTCTCTCCAAAAACATCTCACTTTTCCCTAATATTTTGTACATTTCTGGTTTCATTCCATCTTCTCCTCCTGCTTTCCTGTTTTTCAATCTTCCTATGATTCTTTCTATCTCATCTCTATTTATATCCACATCCAGTACCTTTACATCTCTATAGGGGTCCAGTACAATTCTAGGCAAAACCATTCTCTCATGTTGTTGCTTTTCTCTCTCCTGTCTCCTTCTCTGCTCCAGATCCTCCTCATACAGATCTCTAGCCTCCTCCGTCCACACATCCTCCGTTCTATTTGGGTGCATTTTATATATGCCTTGACAAAAATTTCTCACCTCCTCCCTCATCTCCTCCCCCTCCAGTCTCCTCCCCCCAATGAAAGTCTCCTCCCCCTCCCCCAAGGAAAAGTATGATAGAGAAAGGAAAAAGAATGAGCAACATGACATACTCTGTGATTGAGAAGAGTTGTCATAGAGTAGTGGTGGGAAAGGTGTATTGGAAGTCGGTGGTGTTGGCGAGTGTGTTGTATGGAGCGGAGGTGGTTGATGTGAGGGAGGAAGATATTGAGAAGCTTCAGAGGCAGGAGAATATGGCTATGAGGAGGATATTGGGGGCACCCAAGTATGCGTCAGTGGCAGCTATGTGAGGCGTGATTGGTATCGGCACAATGAAAAGCAGGATGGTGAGAGGCAGACTACAGTATTTGAGGAGGAAGATCCAGGGAGATAACATGCTGGTGAAGGGAGTGTTGAGTGACATGAGGAGGAGTGGAGTGGGGTGGTGGAGGAGAGCACAGAAATACCTGGAGTGGGCTGGAATGGAGGCAGACGAGCTGGAGAGGATGAGCGGACATGAGGTAAAGAGGAGAATAGCAGAGAGAGTCGAGAGGGAGTGGAGAGAGGAGGTGTTTGAGAGGAGTACACTGTGGCTATACATAGAGTATAAAAGACCGAAATGAGGAAGGAGGACTACTAGGGAGGAGAGAGAGACAGGATATGGTTCCGGACAAGAGCGAACTGCTTGTGGCTGGGAGACAGGAGGAGAGAGAGGGAGGAGGAAAGATGCATGATATGTGGGAAGAGAGGAGTGGAAGATCTGCTTCACTTTGTGTTGGATTGTGAGGAGTTGGAGGATGAGAGGAGAATGGCTGTGGAGTTGCAGAGACCAAGAGTGGAGGAGAAGCAGACGGTGGTGGGAGAGTTCTTGTTTGGACAGGAAGAGAGGAGAGTGAAGTTTTGATGCAGATGTGGAGGAGGAGAAGGATTGAGGGAAGAGATAATTGAAGCGGATGAAGAGGAGGATGAATGGCGTAAATGAAGAGGAGGACGAGTGGCGCAAAGGATGAGGAATTCGATGAAAAAGGCACCTGACTGACCAATGAACATGTTTGCAACAATGAACATGTTTGCAACAATGAACATGTTTGCAACACAGTATCAAACATGACGCGATGACAAGTTGTCAACTACCTAACTAGGTGATACGTATCTAAAAGCTGAGCGGCGCACACCAGTACGGCGCACCAGATTACGGCGCACCACTGTACATTCTATTAGATAGGTAATTTGAATACAGATTAATGACAAATGGAGTGAATTTGATAGGTAATTGTCCTATCAAATTTATGTCTGGCACCTGACGGTACCTGAATCCAATGTTTATACTACACAGTTTAATTATTTGATTGAGATGTTTAATTTGGAATAGAAAATAAAATTCATCATAGAAAACTGTAATTGTAATTTTATGGGGTAACTATTGTAAACTTTCAGTCTGAGATGTAAATAAAAACTTATCAGTTAGCCGTTAGGTAGATGTATCGGGGGGCGTGCCGCCCCCCGAACCCCCCTGCCAGGTCATTAAACAATCATGAAGTGTGCAGAACAACAAACTAGCGGATACAACAAACTATATAACAGTTTTTCACATTGAGGTCATTAATAGAAAGTACAGTGGTGCGCCGTATTGTAGTGCGCCGTAATGTGGTGCGCCGTTCAGCTTTTAGATACTTATGAACTAGGTAGTACTTCAATGTTGTCAACAAGTTAAGGTAGGCTATATATTTCGGCCTATGAAGTATCTGTGTATTTTTGCTTCCCCTTCTGTAACAAGTTCTCTTATACCACTAACCAGAAGCATCTAGGCTTAACGGAAAACAATCCTGTTTTCTACTTTCTTTAGGGTTGGATTCTAAAGGATTTATTTCAAAATGGAATTAAAAAAGAACCAGCACCAATGCTTTCAGGTTATGTTGAAAACAGTTGCTAACAAAAGCTGTTTTGCATGATTTGTTCTTTGTGTTTGATAATTGCCAACTCTCTGATGACCTTACATATTCAGATGATTTTCCTGAGAATCTATTCATTAATCTCTATTAATTCCTGAGAATCTCTAATATTTAGACAAAAATAATTTCACCTTATGGCTTATGCCAAACTCAAAGCAGAAACAATGCCTATTGCCTATAAATGTTATATAGCTGGCTAGCAGCCGCCAGGGTGGCAGGGGCCGCAGGGCCCAGGCCAAAAGTAATTTTGTAAGGTTAGGAATAGGTAGGTTAGCTCTCCTGGCCTGTCCCTCCTGTTTGGTTATGGTTATAGTTGTGTTAAGCGGGCCATTGCCATTCACGATCCAGTCTGCAAAGTGTGTCAATCTGTCACCAAGATTTCATATTTCAGGACAATTGGTCTCCTAAATGACCAAATTTGTCCAGTCTGCAGAAACTGGTGAAGTGTTCGTAGAGATCTCTTATTTTGTTTGTAGCAAAATTAATGTAAATATAGGAATTAATTGAAAATTGTTCGGAGAGAATATCCCAAATATCTCCCATATTCTGCAGACTGGAAATTTGTCTCCAAAATGACCAAATTTCTTCAAAATGTCTCCAATAATAATATGTAGATGTTAGGATTTAGGAATTTATTTGAAAATAGTCACCAAGATCTTGTTTTGATGAATTTTCCCTCAAATATAGTCTCCAAAGATCTTTGACAACATGGACGTGCTTTGCAGACTGATTCACGATCAGTTTTGCAGTTTTGCCTATCAATAGGTACCCCCCAGTCTGTATTTGGTGCACAAAATTCCACTGACTTTTGAAAAAGCTGAAAAAATCCACCATAAATTTCCAGTAATTTGTCTGATTTACCAACATTTTACCCATTTATCCACCAAAAATTAATGGTAACGTAGGAATGAATAGCTAAAAATCTACCGACTTTGCCGGAATAATATTTTAATGGGCAAAAAATTCCACCGACATGTCGGAGGAATTTACCACATTTTAGAGACTGGAATACCCCCATTGTTAAATTTGTGCTTTAGGTCCCCCTCTGATTTTCGATATTTTGACACTATTTATAGATAAGAGTAGCCATTTTAAGACGTTTTTCATGAATACTATTTGTTGTGCAAATGCTTCGTTTTCGAGATATAGCACAATTAAGTTTCCGATAGGTTTGGTTGAGTTTGGACTGTTTGGGGTCTGGAAAGGTACATTAGTATTAACAACACAAATATGTATATTGGGGCCATGCCGCCCTTCAAACCCCCTTGCCAGGTCATTGAACATCAAACAATCATGATGTGTGCAGTACAACCAGTCTGCAAAGAATGCACAATCAGTCTTCGGATATTTAATTTTTGGGGCAATTCCTCTCCAAAGATTTTCTGAAAACTCTCCAAAATGGCCAAAAATTAAAAAATTCTCTGCACTAATTAGATGTAGCGTCGGACCAGGTGGCTTTGTGCATTTTCCGTATACTTTGATTTTACGAAAAAACTAGAGAAGATAGATGAAGGTTAGACCTAGGTGCACACCAAGTTTCAACTCTTTAAGTTCTATAGAAAAAAAGTTATCATCGAAAAACTGTGCGCAAAGATCATGGGGATTAACCAGGTGAATTTTGCGCACTTACCAGGTGTACTTGCGCACCGCGCAAATACACCCAATGTGAAACTGCGCAGTGCCCAAGTTCACCTTATGTATAAACTGTGCATAGAAAATCTAACTCCGATATGCTATGCAACAGCCGTGAATCTGCCCCAATCTTCTATGCAATTGCAGTGAGTCTGCTGTGGAATTGCCGTGAGTCTGCTGTGGAATTGCCGTGAGTCTGCTGTGGAATTGCCGTGAGTCTGCTGTGGAATTGCCGTGAGTCTGCTGTGCAATTGCCGTGAGTCTGCTGTGCAATTGCCGTGAGTCTGCTGTGGAATTGCCGTGATTCTGCTGTGGAATTGCCGTGAGTCTGCTGTGGAATTGCCGTGAGTCTGCTGTGGAATTGCCGTGAGTCTGCTGTGGAATTGCCGTGAGGCTGCTGTGGAATTGCCGTGAGGCTGCTGTGGAATTGCCGTGAGGCTGCTGTGGAATTGCCGTGAGTCTGCTGTGGAATTGCCGTGAGTCTGCTGTGGAATTGCCGTGAGTCTGCTGTGGAATTGCCGTGAGTCTGCTGTGGAATTGCCGTGAGTCTGCTGTGCAATTGCCGTGAGTCTGCTGTGCAATTGCCGTGAGTCTGCTGTGCAATTGCCGTGAGTCTGCTGTGCAATTGCCGTGAGTCTGCGTGAAATTGCCGTGAGTCTGCGTGAAATTGCCGTGAGTCTGCTGTGGAATTGCCGTGAGTCTGCTGTGGAATTGCCGTGAGTCTGCTGTGGAATTGCCGTGAGGCTGCTGTGGAATTGCCGTGAGTCTACTAGGCAATTGCCGTGGTATAGGAATATCCAGGATGAATATCACAGGTTTATTAATGAATAAAAGCTCTTTAACTTTATTTAAAAATGTGCGCAAGTCCACCCGTGAATTAAAATATTCCCAGGGTGGTCTTGCGCAACTAGTATATTGGTTATATCTAAATAATTTATAATTATTATTAAAATCGTCTTACATGACGTTAATCTGCAGTAAATTATGCGTATCCGACGTAAATTGCAATCAAATTGGAGCATAATCATCAACACTACAGCATAGTTCGCGGAGATTCGATTCTAGTCCAAAATAATTAGCTGCTCTTTCCAATGGTGTTGTCAGATTTGAATTCAATTCAATTACCGATGCGCAACTCCACCCGGAATGTTGAAGTGCGCAAGGCCACCCGGTCAGACGCTAAACATAGGAATTAAATAGAGAATTGTTGCCGGATAATTCAGGAGACTGATTTCAAGGCCTCAACAGTCGCCAGATAAACTTCACAACTTCATGCATCTTTTTCAGACTGGCAGTACAACAAACTAGTGGATAGCTACAGTGAACTACATTAACAGTTTCATGGCACCAAGATTTCTTGTCACTAAAATCTAAAAGGCAGAAAGCCTAATGTTTTCCACAAACTAAATGTTATTCCTACCAAAAATTTAATTGCGCTATATCTTGAAAACGAAGCACAAATGGTATTATTCAAAAAAAGTCTTGTAATGGCTTCTTTAACCTATGTTAAGTGTCAAAATATTGAAAGTCGTTGGGAGACCTAAAGCACAAATTTACCCCCCTCATTCACTGATCGTGAATGGGGGTAGGTATTTAAGGCCTGGCGACTGTCAGTTGACTGGATAGGATCAGGTGATGCTTGATTTTTGAGGCGGGGCATAAGTGCTATGAAGGGAAAACTGACCGTGAACCAGTCAGCAAAGCATGCACAAGTTCACAACCAGTCTCCAGATATTCAATTTTAAGGGCAATTTCTCTCCAAAATGGCCAAAAATCTCAAAAATCTCTCCAATGTAAACATAGAAATTAATTTGAAAACTGTCGCCAGATAATTCGAGAGACTAATTTCAAGGCCTAAATAGTCGCCGGATGAACTTCACAAGTCACAACTTCATGCATCTTTTGCAGACTGAACCATGAATGGTGACTCTGTAAGTGATCAGGTCAGTGGTCAGACTTAGCTGCTTGCTGACACTGATTTAGCACTGAAAGACTTTGATTTAGTCATTCTGAGTTTCTTTAGAGTAGAATGCACCGTAACAAGCCCTAATTCCATTAACTCCAGTCTGCTTTTCGTGGTAAATTCCACCGACATGTCGGTAAAAATTTTTCTTCAAAAATAATATTCTGGCAAAGTCGGTGGATTTTTAGCTATTTATTGCTATGTTACCATTAATTTTCGGTGGAAAAATGAGCAAAATGTTGGTAGATCAGCTAAATTACTGGAAATTTAAGGTAGATTTTTTCAGCTTTTTGAAAAAGTCAGTGGAATTTTGTGCACCAAATACAGACTTGCATTAACCCTTATTAATTATTACAAATACAGGAGGCTATTTCTATGGGCTGAACGGTTGTAGGACATGAGCCCTGCCTCCTGTTCGTTATATATTCATGAAGTGAGCAGTGCCATTTATTCTTAAGAGATTCAAACAATCTTAATTTAAAGAGGGGATCGTGTCCGGGGGGCTTATGTCTTTACTCCATCTCGAACACCATACACCATGGTAATCTATCCTGCAGTGACCTGCATGCACTGATGGAAAGACTGATCGTTAGTGGACGTCCTCA
This sequence comes from Caprella mutica, assembly GCA_947561585.1. Lineage (NCBI taxonomy): Eukaryota > Metazoa > Arthropoda > Malacostraca > Amphipoda > Caprellidae > Caprella > Caprella mutica. The sequence goes on from CANNZV010001339.1 coordinate 151,753, forward strand.
TTCAGCACCTGAAGGAATTCCTTAACCATTAAAACCCCACATATGACCGCACCCACCAGGTGAGACCCGGCAGACGTACAGATCATAGGTCGGCAATTGGTGCCAGATACTGTGATACTTTTAAAATTGGTAACTTTTTCAGCTAAGCTGACTCCCTTGGGCTCCTGCTCTATAACTTTTGCATCTTGGATTTTACTGGCAAACACATGCCTGTAACCTCTGACGAGACCCTTTACAGGTCCCCTCCAACCAATTTTTTTATTGTTTCAATCATTGAGGCTAATGTTTCTTATCATTTATCTGCAAACCCAATCAAATTTGATAGCATATATTTAATTTTATATGCTTATAAAGATTTTTATAATCAAAATTCTACAATACCTATTTTACTTCTGACTTGCTAATTTTCGGTCGGAAAAAAAAATATACACCATTTGTTTTGAATTTTAACTAGGTATTAGGTATGATAAATCCATTTAATATCTGTTAATGAATGACATTAATATTATAGCCAAGAAATTACATAGTATATGTAATTGTCAAAGAAACGTTTATATACTTCTGAAAAAATGAAGCCCAAAAATGCAATTTTTGTTCATAAATTGAAATTTGAAATCAAAACAAAGTGTACAATCTTTTACAGCATCATTCAGTGATTTGCTAAATTGTTTCACACAAGAGTATCAAATACTTTAAAAGCAAATAATAAAATATCTGAACCTAATTGTATGCGGTTTGCAGAATAATGATCCTAGACTTTAATTCTAATATATTATGTAATAAACCCATTCTTTTCCTGGGGCCTGGAGAAGACCTTTAAGATCATTAACATATACTATAGGGATGGGACAAAGTATCTGTACTCGGTATTGGAAGTATCGGCAATTTTTCTGGTATTCGTATCGCCATTTTTTTATAGTATCGGTATAGGCAAAAAAGAGCCGGAACTTTGCCAATACCACTAGTATTTAAAATATAATTTATTATCAATTATTTTTCTATTACAATGATTTTTTTTAAATTAAAATTTATGTAACAATGATTTCATAGAGATAGGTAACACTAATTTTCAAAATTTGTAATCTCATTAAAATCGTCAAAGTATTGGCATCAGTATCAGTGAAAATCTAAGTATCCGTATCGGTGAAAAACTGAGGTATCGGTATTGGTGAAAATTTTGGTATCGTCCCATCTCTAATATACTGTTTCAATTTACTCAATACTATTAGAGCAATGAACCTAATGGTATTGAATATTGATATTGTATAATAGTACAGAGTAATGATCTTGAAACAACTCATTTCCAGAGGTTCCAAGCATGTGTTCAGTTGATAACTGCAGTCCTGAGCTGAAATTGGTTTTTCTGCAGCTAAAACCACAATAGCAAGCTTAGACAAGAACAATGCATTTGAATAGATCAACAGTAACACCTCACTCTAGAGAAAAAGTTTGGTACAGTAATATATTTGAAGAATGAGATTGTAAATTTACTTGATGATGGGCCATCAAACTTGGTGTTTATTCAAATGGCAAACTCTCCTAGTAGAAAAACCTCCTAGCAGACCCAAAGATATTTTTGAAACTGTGCTGGAAAAAACCTAATACTAGACAAAACACTACTTTTGTCACCTGACAGTTATTCTAGTGTAAATATTAGAAGGAGTAATAATTACAATACGATTTTTGATATAAATCTCTAATTTGAATTATGTGTTATATATTTTTTTTTTAGATAATCCATAAGACAGAGTTTGTGTCAGATTTAATGGCAGAGTCTGGGCTAAAAAAAATTATGTGAAAAATAAGAGAACAATGAAGACTATTTTAATTTCATAATATTATAATTCATTTGAAAACAATATGTTTATTATAATTGAAAACAAAATTTTATATGGTTTCTAGCTATATGAGTTTCCCTTCAAATTGTTATATTAGTCACCATTAGATTCTTGATGAATTGCCTAAGTCAATGCTTCACTTTTTAAAGAAAATGTAGTTGGTCTAGTAGAAAATTACTGAAGTGAGTTTCTTACTAGACCAAACCAACTTTGAACGTTGGTTGGAACGTCTACTGGTCTACTATGAGGTTTTGCTGTACTTCTTTCACCCTATGTTCCTCACAAGTTGGAGGCTTTATATGAAGAGGAAGTGGTCTGAAAAGGAAGTGGTGATTAATTATAATTTATAATTAAATGGCTTACATCAGTTGTATTGTTTCTGATGCTTCATTGTGTGTTTCAGATCATTCTAGATTTATAGGTAACCATTTAATAAAATAGAGCAAATACCAATATCTTGTGTGGTAGTTTGCATTGATGATCACTTGTGATTGCGAGTAGATATAAATCAGTATTTGGACCCTATTACTAGTCAGGTAAGAGTGCCTACTATATTCTGTATGGTTGCTGCACTGACATATTGGCATCTGTACTCGTTATGTCGGCCATCTTATTAGGTATTGGTTTCTGAGTATCAATGATTTTTAGTCTTTAGGTATTGGTAGCTATTGGTAGATTACCAAGGTCCAGGTATCAGTATCAGTAATAATTATGGTATTAGTATTCAATATATCAGCCATTTATTTGGGTATTGGTATAGGAATATTGGTGACTTTGGCAGATATGAAGTTATCTGTTATAATTATGGTAGCTATTGGTTTGTAGTAGTACCACTTACCATGATCTACTGATACAAAAGTAAATAATATTTTCTTCAACTTGGTATTGTTCTCTCTGTTGTTTTAGGATTAATAATCTATTATAATTTATAATCCATGCATGTTAAAAATAATTTCTTTTAATACTGTCAAATTCTCTGCAAGTTCTTCCTCTACTCATCATCCATTCATCATCAAATTTGTAACCTGTAAGTGTATTTCATATATTGTCATTGCATCTTATACATAATACTTCCATATCATACTTACCTTGCATGTTGTTAATTCTATTCATTTGTTTTCCAGCCTCATCATCATCCTTGTTCATGCTACTTATGTGTAGTCTTGTCCTTATTCCTTTATCCTTTCTATGTAACATCTGAAATTGTAGAATGAGATTCGAAATAAAGCTCTTCATTTTCTATTTTATTATTGCCTTTCAAATTCACATTTAAAGATAGACTCAATTAGGGATACTATAGCCACATTCTTTGAACAACGAGTTTGTTCTGCCCTCAGCGGACGATATCAGTATAACCCTAATTTTGTGTATGGTGTGCTGTGCTGATCACCCAGTTTATTTTTTTCAGTGGGAATAGTATAGTACTCATGGTGTTTTAGTTGATGCAAAGATATTATACTGCAACAAGATAACTACTCTCACAAATTTCTGTTTCGAAAGTGCTTTGTGTTGCTATCTAGGTTTCAAAGTGGTAAATAGAATTAAAATATAACAAGGAAAATGGTGGTATGTTGTGTGCGTGACGTGACTGACGTTGTAACAGCAACGCTTAAAATTATATTTAAGACAATTGAAGAGCGAAAAAATATGAAACTGTTTATTAATTGGTACAATAAAAAACAGTTATAGATTTATTCAGTTATTAAAACTGCTAAAACCCCAATTTTCTCTAAATCTGTTCCTATGTATTCCTACTCTTCTAGTAAAGCTGTTACTGCTCAATATTTTAACTAGTAACAGCTCTGTGAACTGTCATCATAAATAGAGTGATTTGTCACAGACGCCAATCAAGGCAACACACATAAATAGAAAATTTGGAATCAAGCAATGTAAATAACTTAATGGGTTGTGTAATGTTTTTATTATGAATATAAATAAACAGTTTTTAGAATTTTACACTCTTCAATTGTCCTAAATATAATTTTAGGATTTTGTTGTAATGACATCATGCACACAACATGGCTACCTCAGTTGTCCTTATTATATATAAATTTTATTTACCACTTTGAAACCTATATGGCAGCCCAAAGTACTTTTGAAACAGTAATTTGTTAAGAGTAGTGTATCTTATTGTATTATAATGTTGTGAGGTCGTGATCCCCAACATCTAAGTTCTTGGTAAATGAAGATTCTACTCGAGCCATAAATCAGGCTGTAACAACAAAAATAAATTACTTTAATAATACATCCTATTATTTATATATATGAATCACAAATAGAAAGGTGTATTCTTACCCTGGTTATGACAATTCTAGACATAGTAAAGTATTCATTCTAAATGCTTCTAATTGTAGCTACAATAACTTTACTTATCTTTGTTTCTGTAAAACACCATAACAATTATTATCAATAGAGCACAAATTAAGGTCTACACTGTGGCACATCTAGACTAAGACTGACTTTGACTATTCTCATGAAGTAAACCAAGTTTTACTTTTCAGTTTTTAAGTTTAACCCTTTGGAGTCACCTTTTGCGTATTTGATTTACAGCTCCAAAAACTTGTATATATAATCATTGTATGTGTATAAATGGAAGTTTTGAATAATTAGTGAAATTACATATAATTATAGAATTTTAGCTGTGGGACACTGGTGTCCCTTGGGACCTTAAATGTGGTAATTTGGATCATGTATTATCTTTTACTATGTTTATCATTTTTAATGCTACTTGCAGCTTTAGAGGATAGTGCTAGAGTTGTGCTCTACAACTACAAGGTATTTGATTTTTGTGTCAGGGTCATAGGCTTCATTTACTGTCACCTCTTCAATTTCCTTTTTGATCTTTGCAGCCACCAGTCTTTGTGTCCCTTTTCACCACATTTTTTGGAAAGTGACTGCTTTTCTGCATCCATGAGCTTTGTCACAGACTGGTGGTAGGTGACATTACTCTTGTGGCCACTTTCTTTCTGACTGCTTCTTCCAGTCCTTTGTATCTCTATTTCTCTTAGCAATATGACCTTTGATTCAGAAGCATACTTTATTATTATGTATTAACCCTTATTATAATTTCAAAAAATATCATTTACCTATTATGGCTATAGGTTTTAACTGATTCACACTATTTTCATTTTTTTTCTAGTAACAGCATATAAAAGTACAAAAAGTCACAGTAATTTGATTGACTTCTCCTCTCAACACTCAGTTCGTGCAGATCAAAGAATTGGCATCTAGTAAAATGGATTCTGCAAACATGCCAAAGAATGACATTATCAGGGACAACATCAATACCCACAATGTGATGGAGAGGAGGCCAACAGTCTATATGCCAATGCCTGGCATGGACTTAATGAGAAGAGGTGGCTCTAATTCAATGAAACACCATAGAAACATCAAGCCACAGAAGATCATAAATGCTAAGCCTACCATGAAGGCTCCCCTAAAGACTACAGAGAATGCATGTCCTTCTATGGTCATGAAGACCAATCAAGGGCCGTATGAATTAAAATTGTCTCTCACTGGTCTCCTAAACAAACTGACTGCTGAAAATTATGAGAGAGTTCAACCCAAGATCAAAAGCCTGATAGTTAAAAATCCTGAGTATAGCCGAATTGCCATCAATGTTTTCTACTATCATGCAATATATAACCCATTCTATTCTACCCTTTATGCCAAGGTTTGCAAGAGCATCGTAGAGAACAATATGAGTAAGGATAAAGATCCTGCCGTGGTAAAAAGTCTTCTCGAATCTGTTACCAAATTTAAACGTGATCTGCTAGTGAAGTGTCAGAATGAGTTTGAAAGAACACATCGATTCGGTGCTTACCAAGTCAGTGTAGATAGGTCATTGAAAGAGATTGAAAAATGCACCGATGAAGAAATTAAGAAACAAATGATGAAAGCGCACAAAGAAAGATTTGAAAATAAGTTTGTAGAACAGATAGATCGAATGAAAGCCAATATTCAAGCAGCCCATGATACTCATAAGAAAAAACTAGAGGAAGAACTTGAATATCTAGAAAACAAATTTCGCAAATGTTCAATTTGTTTGATCATATTTGTGGGTGAATTATACAAAATGAAACTTCTGACTTTGAAGATCATTCTGCCACTTTTTGAAAAATTCAGTCAGAACTTGTCTCACTGCCATAATGCAGAGGCTCTCTGCAAGCTCATGACAACTGTTGGAGCTGTTATGTGGAACGAGTCAAAGGACTCAGAAAAGAACACTATCAGAGAAGTCATGGATAGGTGCAGAGACTTCACTAAAACTTCAATTATCAAAAACAGAATTAGATTCTTGTTACTCGACATCATAGAGCTGTATGATAACAAATTCATTCCCAAACGCAAGTCTCAGCAAACTGTTGGTCCTTCCACCAAGCAGGAGGTTCACAATGAGATGATTATGGAGGAAGAGAACGAAAAGATTACTTTGAATAATACTCGCTCCTCCAACATGGACAATAGAGACAGACAGGGAGGCAGAGGCTCCATGAATAAAGAATCACTGGTGTCTGGTAACACAGAGGTCTGGAAAACTGTCTTGAACAGCAACACCTCATCTAAGAACAACAGCTGGAGAAATTTGAACAACAGGCACTCTGAAGCCAGTGGGGAACGACTCGTGTCTGGTAACACAGAGGTCTGGAAGACTGTCTTGAACAGCAACACCTCATCTAAGAACAACAGCTGGAGAAATTTGAACAGCAAGCAATCTGATGCAAGTGGAGAAACACCCACACCTGGACCAGGAGGCTCTTACTCTGCCTCGTGTTCTGGAGGTAGTTTGGCTGGAGAAACAATACAGCAGAGCGTCAGGTCCATTGATCAGCAGGATGGTGTAAGTCCCTTTCAACTAAACTAGTCTTGCCAAATTGTCAAGATTTCTAGCTAATTTTGAAGAATCTTCTTTATCAAAATTTGTGTTAAATAACACATGGTAAAATTATTAAAATGTTCAAGAATCAGGAGAACAAATTGATTTTTCAAAATAAAGATTCACACAAATTGGCAAGGATTTTGCACACTGATTCTCTTAGCTATATGCTTCTACTTGTTAAATTCTCTGATTTGCTTCTACTTGTTAAATTCTCTGATTTGCTTCTACTTGTTAAATTCTCTGATTTGCTTCTACTTGTTAAATTCTTTTATTTATTTTTACTTGTTAAATTCTCTGATTTGCTTCAACTTGTTAAATTCTTTTATTTATTTTTACTTGTTTAATTCTCTATCCAATTTATTGCTGTTTGTTAAATTCTTTATATGATTTAATATCTTATTTGTACTCTTTAAAAATTATCTATCTTATTTATTTCTACTTTGTTACTGCTCTATCTATTGCAGCTAATTTGACCTTTTCTTGTGTGTAGGATTGGACGTTGTTGGACTTTCCTTGTGAATCAGTGGACGTTTTGAAGAAAGACGAAAAAAGCAGCTCTAGGAAGGATGCAGACTCCACTCAAAGTGGTTCAGCTGCTACAGAGCAAGTTACATTAAGCATCGATGCAACAAAAAAGGTAAAGATCACTTAGTCTTCATGATCAACAGCCCATTAGATCCTAGGTGTAAAATATCTTCATTTTGAACCTTACTAAATCAACAACTAGCATCAGGAACCTATTAATATTATGATAAAATCTTATTTTCCAATTTTGGTCCGGGTGTTAAACTATGAATTAGTAATGCAATATTTCATTTACCATGACTGCTGTGCTTCATTTCTACCCAAACCATTATTTTTTGTTTTTATTCTTCAACAGAATGAATTCTCAGCTTATGTGATTGTTGAAAAGGACTCCAGTTTGTGAACAAAATGATGTGATTTCCAATAATCTTTTTGTTGTTGTCCCTCATTAAGTGATGCTACCAGTTAATTTTTAAATGCGCTACAGTAGTTTTTTGAGTGGATGCAGTGTACAGTAACATAAAGGATATAGTAACTAGTAAACGACGCAACAATATGGCGTCACCAAAACGACACATATTCTGTTTGTGACCGTGCGGCTCATATTAACACGTACTTGCATGTTATTATCGAAATTATAAGTCAATTTATAAGAGTTCCGTGTATTTAAATGTATAAAAAGATATTGGTCCTAGAATATAAATGTATGGATATAATTCAGGTTTCTTCAAGTTACTCTTTTCCTTCACCTATCTGTAATCTATAAGAAATAGGGTCTTGAACGTATACTAGGAGCCTAAACCAGTGCTAGTTAACTTCTAAACTGTAGTTCCTTTGAATAAGAATTAAGGAATAAAAGAATAGCAATACAATCTAACCAATAGCTACCAAGTTAGTAATTGATAAGAAATAAATTAAATTTAGAAATGACTTAAGTTTAAATAAGTTGTCCCATATTTCCAAGTGTGGTCAGAGGTGCCAGTCCACTAGAGACTTTCCAAGAATAAATTTAAGTAAAATCTCTAAATAATTAAAATTTTATCTGTGGATATACTTCTATCATTAATACAATTATTGGCAAAAAATTGAACCATAACAATAAAAAATGAAGTAGTTATTAACCACATTATTCCTTTTTGTATTTTATCTGTAGGAAGGGCCACTGTGTCTCGATGGGATATCACTAATTATTCTGTTCATAAATATTTTTGTATATTTATATATATATTATTTGTGATAACTATTTCGCAATTAATTGATTTGTATGTCATGAGACGTAAACCCAGACTGCCTAGACATAATTTCTCTTTTGTTAAATCTAAATTGAACCTAGGAAGTAAGAATGCAAACATGTGAACTTAAACTTAAGCTATTATTATTAATAAATTTTGAGTATTTAACAAACATTTTATTCCTCCATTCATATTGATAGAGTACAGCTCTATAACGTATATTATCTTATTGTTCTATCACCTTTTCATTTTCCTCATCTATCCTTGAGTGCAGCTTGTGTCCTTATTCGTCACATTCTTTGGTATGGCGGAGTAGCTTTTCTGCGTTCGTAATCTGGTCACCAACTGGTTATAGGTGACTTTATTCATAGAATCACTTTCATGTCCAACTGCTTCTTTCCTTGGATCAGGAATTGTCTCGATTCCAGCCCTCAAAATTCCTCCCTATTCCTTTTACTCTTCAGGAGACACGACCAGGGTGTTGACCACCTTACCGCTCTGCACAGACACCAGAGTTTTTTTCCCTAGCGGGGGATATGAACCGGCATATCTCCCCTCTTTCCTCCTATTATTCTCCAGTGACATGAAGAGTAACCCCGGGGGCCCGGCCTCTATATGTGTCCCACTGGTGGCCGGCCATGGACCCGTCGGTTGCAATAGCCATTGTGCCGGCTTCAACAACTGGACACGTAACATTATACATTGCTCTGATGCCCGACAACAAAGATATACCCCGCACCGCAAGGAGAGCGATGTAAAAGCTGTCATCACGCAAGTCTAACAGAACAGGACAAAGTAATCACGGAGTACTACAGGGCTCACTATTCAACTTTAACATTCACGACTTACACACACCTCACCATTATCTTGCAATACTCCAAAAATGAAACCGCCCGCCAAAAATCTACAAACATAAATGTACTAAATAGAAAGCTGGCTAAATACAAACAGATTAAAGGCCTCCACAAACAAATCTTTTATCACCTTAGTTACGCCTCACACTCTTGAATGCAGAACCCATCAAAACATTACACTCAACAACTCTCCCCTTCCCATCAACAAGTTAAACAACAACATACCTAAAATTCTTGGAGTTGCATACAACCGGTGCATGGTGCTCAAACACCACATTTCAGACATCAACATTAGTGCGAAACGAAGACTGAACGTCCTACGCGCTCTCACTCACACTATTTACGGCTACTCCAAGGAAGACACAACAACATTCTAAAAAAATACATGAGATCCAGCACTAACGCTCACACAGCCTGGTCACCAGGCATCTCCAACACTCACCTACAGATACTCCAACGCACACGAAATACCACACTCTGCATTCACACCGATTGTACACAAGCAACATCCACACCCACTTACATACAGAAACACGAGTCCTCCGCTCAAATCACCCATGGACATGAGGAGTATACACTTCTACTCACATCCCCTTAACTACATGCTAGCTGAGCGTAGGACACCAACCAACCTACACACCACACCCTAAAGACATCTCTTCTCCACATTCCCTCCCGCACATGCTAACATTCAACAAACACATACCACTTTTACACAGAGAGCTCTGGTTTCCTCTCTTCTTAACGGACTACTCGGAGCCGGGCCTGAGGGCGTAGCCCCTTGCGAGTACCACAGGTCTCGACGCGATATGGTTAACCTATTCTGGCTGAGATGTGGTCACAATTCTTCCCTATCTTCTTACGCACAGGATTGGGAGATGCAACTCTAACCGGTGTAAGATCTGTGGATCTGGTCATGGGTCGTCTCCCACATCATTACGCAATGTCCGTCCTTATTAATAAACACGCAACATCCACTCACTTGAGTAACTTTGGAGTTTGGATCCATTCTCGGCAGTTTGTTAACTTTCTGAGTGATGCGGGTTTCCCCATATAAGCTAAGCTCACAAAGTGCTTCGGGTGGGTGGTGCCTCTGGCAGCCCCTCAGTCTCTGCTAAGTTCGTAGGGGATGCTAATCAACAACAGAAATTGCTGCTTACTGTCCCTCGTATTCCGAAGCAAACGTTAAACCTCCACTAAAAAGTATTGTTTCATTCCATCTGTGAGTACAGTTACCGACACACTTGTATCTTTAAATCACATCATGTGATAATTAATTGCATCCAGTTCCTTGTAATTATTTTCCTTTTGACGTAGTGTTAATGCTTTTGGTTAAACCCCCAACTATTTTTTGAAGAATAATAGAGGATTGGTTTCATCGTTCAACGAAATCCAGAGACTCTTGCAATACAAAAGGTAAGACTTCGAAATGAAATTGGAGAAGGGCTTCAGAATCCTGCATAATCTAGGGGATTAACGCATAATAAAAAAATAAACCCCTTATTCGTCAAAGAAAAAAAATCATTCATTATATTCATG
>CANNZV010001340.1:0-11071 GCA_947561585.1 Caprella mutica
ATTAATAATTTTCGGGTTTTATGATAAAAAAAACATGAATAGTAGTGATTCACCACATGATTCTAATTCAAATGTTACATACGAGAAGACACAAACGGTCTAAAAAAAAAGATTATGCAGAATGAGTATTAGTTAAAATCATTTATAGAATGATTAATGACCAATTACTAAAATAAACAAGGATTGTTAGGTGCAGCTCCACTTCATGAATAACTGACTTTTATAAAATCGAAAACTGTGCAATTTTATAATTCGAGCAATTTTGTTCATCCGACTAATTTGATAATTCGAGCAATTGTTCATTCGAGCAATTTTGTTCATCCGACTAATTTGATAATTCGAGCAATTGTTCATTCGAGCAATTGTTTGTTCGAGCAATTGTCTTTCGAGCAATTGTTCATTCGAGCAATTGTTTTTCGAGCAAATTGTTTTCGAGCAATTGTTTTCGAGCAATTTACCTTACTGTGGAATATTTGTACAAATATATCTGCGCCGGTAATATCGTTTACATTACTGCATTTAAAACAATTTTGACTATTATTCTTTTGTGAAAAATATATACTCAGGATTATTTTATATTATCTTTAAAATGTGATGTGATTTTTTTATCGCAGGACCCAGGTCGATGGCCTCAAGTAGCCAAAGTGAGTAGGTTTGGCTCTTCGTATGCGGTATTCGTTATTACCGTACCTTTACACTCTTCACTACGAGGCCCACGTGCTCGGTAGTCCGGTAATCAGGTCTCTGGCATTCCAGTAAGTTTATGGTTGCTTCATAGTCTTTTATTGAACCGACGAAACAAATTATTACGTATAAGAGATAATCTATATTACCTATGAATATTATTCACAATTCGTTAACTTTTTTATTGTCAATACGCATTTGTTATTCCTCTTCAATGACTCACAGATTCCCTGAATCTACGGCCTCTAGGGATATTGACACCCAATTCATGTGGGGGTCTGGCCTGATGATCGCCCCTGTGATTAGTCAGGTGAGAGGGGGTGAGTGGGGGATATGATGGATAGAGTGGGGGTGTGTGAGTTTGAATGGGGGAAATATATCGTGCAATGGTATGCATTTTATAAATATGTATCTAAATATGAATAGTAGTAATTTGAATTTGTGTCCTTACAGGGAGTTGATTACGTGGACGTGTTCTTTCCAATGGGTGGAAGATGGTTTGATTTTAACGAGGTGAGACAATACTTATAGTTCTTATTCTATTTAAATTAGAAATTTCTTTTATTATTTAATATTTCCAATGTGGGTCCAATAGAAGTTGGTCCTCAAAAGATGACCCAGTGTTCTACTCTTACCTCTGATTTCAAAATAACATTAGTTGTATCTACACTCATTTGGTCAAATTAGAGTTGAAATTCCAAAATTTTAAAATATAGGAAAACGAGTAGTGCCAGGAATACATTTCCTACACCTCATAGTTAACGTGTTTGTTGTTTTATAAGTCATTTCTATTAGCTGAAGACTTTTTTTCATTTTTCCAGGGCGTCTCCATCACAAGTATATCTCCAACTGTTAGGATAGATGCACCGTTGCAAAGTGGCAAGGTTCCTATTTTCATGAAGTGTGGCCACATTATACCCACCCAAGAACCTGCTTCCAATTCTATGATAGCTAGGTACTTTATTATTATTATTATAAGATGTTTTTTCCTACCAAGAGCTATGTACTATGCTGCAATTTACCAGACATGGAAGATGCCTTAATCAAAGCTTGCCATTCAAAATTGAATTATGATTTTTGAAAATTGTAAATCCTAATTGTAGATTAATTTCTAAAGTGGAATGATTTAAGTTTTCTTTAAAAATGTTCATGCAAGTGTTCCTATCCATTTGTTTCAGGTCCAAGGCCCTCGGGCTGGTCATTGCACCTTCTGATGGGGGAGTGGCTCATGGTTCTCTATTTTGGGACGACGGAGAATCTATAGGTGATATACTAAGCTGAATAAGTGTCATGTTTAAATCAGCTATTCTATGTTAATAACAACGTATTTTGACAATATTTATGACGTAATAACTGCTTCTAATATCATTATTCCATGATTCTACAGATACTGTTGAAAAGGATGAATTCTACCTGGCAAATTTCACATATGATCATGTAACTAAAAATATATAGTAGCTACCTACATTTAAAATATTTATAGAAATAATGTAAAGGGTTTTTTAGAATGATATATAGATGATATAATAATTTAAACATGCAAGAAACTTCTTTATCAGCTCATATGTCTGAAAAAAGGTTGCATCACATTCTCGACGAGATGTAAACGCAAGAAAGTTAGGTACTTGCGAGATGACTTTGATGTAGATTAGGTTAAAGTTATAAGTTGGTTGATAAGTGCTTAAATTATCACTTGGGTTTTACTTTGGTTTCCACTAAAAACCTTAGCCTTTAGTTGGTACTAATTGCTACCTGCCATGCATCAAAAAGATTGTGTTGGTGATTGGATTATTGGCTGGATTAAACTGGTTAATGTCCATTTTGAAGAGGTTTTCCTTATCTTGTCCTTAAAACATTTTTCTTTCAGATATCAAGAACTATCGATTGGGGAGTCACGAAATCCTCAGGTGCTACTGGTCTGAAACTTTCAAGTGTCCGAGTTTTCGACGTACATCAGAAACCATATCAGATCCTGTTAGACGGAGATAGAATCACTGAGGGAGACTGGCACTACGATGAGATCATGGAGGTAATGTCTGCATTTGTAGGATTGTTTATAATATTTCTCCTGTTAAGATCTAAATACGGTTTATCACGTGGTTTTCTTTTGCTGTGTGATCAGCTGTTCAGAAAGGCCATTTAATCGTGTATAAATGTAAAATTGTAAATACTTACGTGATCGTCCTTAACAAACCTATTTGTAACTTTAGTGTTAAAAGGACGTTTGAAATTTGAAATGTACGTTTTGAATATACTATGATATTAATAAACAATATTGATGATACAGATTGTAGTATCCCAATTGCAAAATATTTTAGTTTCTTTTAGTTACAGCTATAACATATAAGGTTTACCTTTCGTCAGGTTCTACATCTTTTCGACCTAAATATTCCTGTGGATGAAGATTTCTCTCTATCTTGGATTACTAGTTATGACTTGCCTCTTCCTTGTCCTCTATCCTTCAAAGGAAACGAAGGTTCTCGCTGATGCCATTTGATATATATTTTACTGAGAATGCTATATTTTACTGAGAAATGCTATATTTCATTGATAAATTAAACATTTTACTGAAAAATAGTATATTTGATAGTGATTAATGAGGGTAATATACATTTTTTCCTTATTTTAGATCCAATGAGTACGGTCAATGAAAAAGGCTGTACAGATAGCAACTGTGTTTGGAATGCCACCAGTGAAGTAAATAACTGGGAAATAGAATAGACAACCACCAATCACTCATATCTTTAGATCTATGAACCAATTCACTTAGTTTCGTCAGAATCATTGTAGATAAATTCTTAATTCAAATCATTTTTAGGTCATAATTGAGTTTTCTGAAACTTGTATTAAATGTTTTAAGTTAATGATAGTAAAAACATATGTAGTATTCTAGCATTATCACTCTACATTTCTTTATTCAATCATGTTCTTCACAGTTTAGCTGCCAACTTGCCAGCTCTCCTAATTTAGGCTACAATATTTCTGGTGAAGCAGTGATGATGGAAGATGGTTTCGTTATTCCGCTCACAAAACAATCTTCTCCAGCTGTACATTCGACACCTGTCGAAAATTTGAAATTCGAAGTATCGTACCTGTACGATCGAGCATTGAGATTTAAGGTGTGTAACATTTATTAAATGAATTAAAATGATTTGGATCAATATTGTAGATCTCGTGGTTTATCTTTTTAAAATAATTCTATTTGTTACTTAATTCAACAGCTGTACAGTGCTGACAAAGAAAGGTATGAAGTACCTCTTGAATTGAATCTTGGCAAGACACCCACCACAAATACTTCAAGATTGTACGAAGTTGAGACAACAGAAAAGGGAGATTCTTTCTCCTTTTTGATAAGGAGGAAAGATACTAAAACGGCGATGTATGAATACAAATAATGAATATTAGCTTTAACTATCATGCTAACTAAAATATGGTCTAGTAATGGTACCCATATTAAGTATTATATTTTGCCTAATCCTTTGCCAGATTCGATGTTCGATTGGGTGGGCTGGTCTTTGAAGATCAGTTCATAAGCATTACAAGTCTTCTACCAAGTAAAAACATTTACGGTCTAGGAGATGGAAAGCATAGCCAATTCAGACGAAATTTTGATGGAATGTTTCGGACTTTATTCATCAACAATGTGAGTTACTGATGATAATGGTCATTCTTCTTTTTGTGAATTTTCTATTTGATTATTTTCAAAATCTCAGAGAGAAGATAGCCATCACGCAGCTCATCCTTTCTATGAATGCATCGAGAATGATGGTAACACCCATGGTGTATTTATTCTGAACAGCAATGCGATGGGTGAGTTCTATGATTTTGATGAATTGTGTTTCAATTTCTATATATTTGAGAATATATTTATATCATGAAACAAATATCCCCAACAGACTATCAACTTTTGGATTATCCATCTCTAACTTTAAGAACAATTGGAGGGATTCTGGATTTCTTTGTTTTCCTTGGACCGACTCCAGAAGAGGTGATGCAGCAGTACCATAGTCTGATTGGAAGACCTTTCCTTCCTCCATACTGGGCTCTTGGATTTCAACTGAGCAAGGATGGCTATGAATCCGTCGATGAAATGAAGAATGTAGTGACCCGAAACATAGATGTACCCCTTGATGCTCTGACTATTGATAACGTTTACATGAAAGAAAACCGCAACTTCCTCCTGGCAGATAATTTCCTGGATCTTCCTGAATATGTTGACCAGCTTCACAATAGTAATATGAAGTTAGTTCTCATGTTGGACCCGGCAGTGGTTGCCGATCCATCATATTCCCCTTACGAGAACGGGGAAGAATCAGTTTTCATTCAATGGACTAAGTACATAACTGGAGAACCAGTGTTAGAAAATGGAACGAATGTTTTGGGGTACTCGAGGCCTTCCGATTTATGCGCTTTTCCAAGTTGGTCTAAATCTGCAACTTCAAGTTGGTGGGAAACAGAAATAAGAGATTTTGAAAACAATTTGAATTTCGATGGAGCTTGGCTTGATATCAATGAACCTTATTTATATGATGATTCACCAAATCATCTAATTTGTCCGTCAACACAATGGGACAACCCTTCATATCTACCAAAGGTAATGTATAACTCGGGACTTTTGTCCGATAACACAATCTGCATGGTAGCATCAGATAATGCCAATCGTCACTATAATGTTCATAATATGTATGGTTACGAACAGAGCAAAGTTACTGTGAGTTCTTTGCATTCAGTACTCAAAAAGAGAAGTTTGGTAGTGAGCAGGTCTACCTACTCTGGTAGCGGGAAGTATTCAGGTCAATGGCTTGGAGAGAACGAAAGTAGTTGGCCTGACATGAAGCAATCTATCATTGACATACTAGAGTTCAATATGTTCGGTATTCCCTTTGTTGGTTCTCCAATTTGTGGCGAAAAAGGAAATGCAAGTGAAGCACTCTGTGGGAAATGGATGCAACTTGGATCCTTCTACCCATATTCTCGAAATCACAATAGTGCCTCTGGGTCAGATCAAGATCCTGCAACTTGGCCAAACTCTGTTGTGGATATTTCTAAAAATTCTCTAAGTGTTAGATACAGACTGTTGCCGTATCTTTATTCCTTATTCTTCGTTGCAGCAGCTAAAGGTGGTACAGTTTTCAGGCCCCTAGCTCATGTCTACCCTAGTGATCGAGTAGCTATATCAGTAGATGACCAATTCTTTTGGGGATCTGGACTTATGGTTGCACCAATTCTGGATGATGTCGTCAGCCGTTCGGTTTATTTCCCAATGGACGCATGGTACAATTATTATACTGGAGCTCCAATTCTGTGGCCTGGAGAAGTTAGTGAAATCACTTCTAATGAAAACAAGATTCCTCTTTTCATCAGAGGTGGAGAAATACTTCCTATTCAAGAACCGAGTGTAACTACAGTTGTTAGTTCAGCCAACCCAATGGGTCTATTGATTGCATTGAGTCTTGACAGGACAGCTTCTGGTATAATGTACAGAGACAATCTAGATGGACTGGACACTGTTTCATCTAAGAAATACAGCTACTTAGAATTTTCCTTCAATCAGGTAAGCTTATCTAGTGATATTAAATTGTATTTCATTTCCTGTTAATTTAATTATTTATTAATGTCTTATAATTTCAGAATAATCTAAACATAACTAAGAAAACGGACAATGGAGAAAATTTGGGCAACTTGAAACTCAAAACTTTAGAGTTCTATGGCATTGAAATGGAGCCAACAGAAGTTATATTCAGTGTCACAGAAGCTAAATTCAACAAAGAGTACGATGAGGAGAATTTAAAATTCACAATAGAGTTCACATCCAACATCGACATGAATGAAGGCTTGGAAGTTACTTTAGTAGGAATTTGGTGGAATGAACTATCATAGTTATTTGAATTGAAAATAATAAAGTAACAATTTTAGCGGTGAGAAGATTATGAAAACTGAGAAATTGGTGATTAAATTGATTTGTCTTCTGATGTTAATAATAATTATAATGAATGTTATAGTATAGTAGTATGTCTGTATAGTTTCAAACAATTATTTTTGTGTATCAGTTTAATAGAAGTAATATATCTATACTAAATATTTTCGTACATATTGTTTTTTTCTCATAGACAGAAATCTCTTAGTATTGATTGATGATTTTTCCTTTTTGTTTTCAATATATTTGAATAAATTTTAAGTGAAGAAACTATTGATTAACAATTAAGATTTCAAAATAAGTTTACAATGTTCGAGAACCATCAAATATGATTGATTGCTTCATAATCAATGACTTTGAAACAGAAAGGGGATTCTGATATAAATCAATAATTGATCATTCCTATTATGAGGGTCAGCTATATTGAACATACCTGTATAGAACAGTATATTTAATTATTTATATACAGTAAATACTGATCGAATGTGAACTTGTATGCGAATTCTTTTCAGTATCCACTAGGAGAAACGTTTTTAATTTCATTGACCCCCATATACCTATCCCGTCTCCCATTGTCTCGGAAATTATGGTGTAATAATATCTAAAGCTGGTTCATGACAGTAGCCTCTATGAATCAGAATATAACTTCGCATGCAGGTACAATACTGTTTTAACTTTATTCATTGCAAGGAAGTTACAGAATCGTTGGACTGTGGTTAAAATTATCAATAAGGTAAAAAAATTTTAAAGTGCTATTCGTACCTATTCACTACCCACAGTGTGTATACCTTTCACTCAGTAAACAGGCAGGATACAGTAACTGGATCCTGCAGTAAGCAGATATTTAAGATGAATTATATTAGTTATAATATATGGTTTTACCTTAGCAGTGTAACTTGTGACGAATATTTTCAGGAAGAATAATATTATACTTAGAAGAGTACAAGTAATCTAGGTAGATGATTAGACATTTCTCGGTAGCTATTCGTAGAATAGAAAAGTAGTTTACCTTCCATCATATCATTAAAAAATACCCTAAATTAGCTGGGTCGTGACGTCATTGAAAATTAGAGAAAACATATTCTGCTGCGCATCATTGCGATGCTGCATTTACAGACATAACAATAAATTTTAACAACATTGCGAATATTTAATTACTTACTTACTATACCTAGCTAATTTTTCGTTACTATATATGTGAAAAAAAAAAAATTACAAAATTCATACCTACATATATTAAAAATCATTATTATTGAATAAAAAGACTGTGCGAACATTCCCTCATTAATAACGGTCATTTTTTTTCATTTGCCAAGAAAAACTAAATAAAATTAGGCTAGCTAGGTATTCCATATTTGGATTAAAACGTCCTTGCACTGAATTAGTACGTAAAGTTAAAACAATATACTTATTAAATGCAAAGATATATCTATAGGCATTCTTAGAAGCTACCATCTTGAATCGGCTGTATATAAACTTATAAAGTCCTACTTAGCTTATAATATTTTTAGTGGGCTTCTCTAAAAAATATGGCAACTTCTGCAAGTCAAGCTAAGAACCAGTCTCCAATAATTCTGTGTTATCCAAGAAATTAAACTCTAAATGAAGATTAGGGTAAACAGTGACGTTACTAATTTTTCTCATGTGTTGATACTTTCTGGTTTGTTTGATTTGTAAATGTTTCCTGGCAAAACAGAATAACCTCCTTGGTTATAGTCATCAATCCTGAATAAGAAGAAAGATGTTAGAATATTGACTTTACCTAATCTAGGTAGATACCTATACTTCCTATTCTATACAGGTACTTACAATATTCATGGTTCAATGTGACTGGTACAAACCAGTTTATGATGAAGTACAGGCAAGCCTCGCTTTAAGTACAACTCACTTTAATAAAAGTGGTACTTATTTCGAGTCATGATTCGAAATAAGAACCGTTCGTGGACATAGAAAACGGAGACAATTTTCTGTGATTATTTCACGGTAACTAAAAAGAAACATCAAAATTATAATCCAGATGAGGTTATTAGAAGCAATTGGTTCAGAAATTCAACATGTCCCATTTTAGGGTAAGTTCCGTGTTATCACACGGTTCCATATTTTCGAACACGTTAAAATCTTTATATAATAATAATTATTTAACTTTTATTTCAATTGGTATCCATGATACCAAATTAGAATAGAAGTTAAATAATAATTATAATATTTTCTTTTCTGACGTGTCCGAAATTGTAGAACCAACCAATAACTTGGAACTTAGTAGGTACCCTTCTTCCAAAAACATTTCATAGAGCAAAAATTCCTGCTTGTTCAATGTAGCACAATAATTATAGAAATCTAAGTATCTATTAATTACTCACCTTTACTAAGTGAGAATTAAGCTATGGATGGATTTTAAAACATTTAATAAATGCACGACTTTAAACTTTTTCATCACAGTCACAAACAATGAAAGACTGTATATTATTAATAATATGCTTATATACGTAATACTCTAATAACACTAAAACAAATTTTCTTTCTATACCTCATAGAAAATGAGATATTTATATATTCGAGGAGTGACAATTATAAATTTCTTGTTACTTTTATTCGCTTTAGTTACCGTTTTGTAACTAAACTGAATCGTGTTTTGTTAACTAAAGTGGTGGATGCCTGTATATACTTAGTACCAAATTAAGGACTATTTTGTAAAAAAAAAGTTAATGATTGTTTCGTAAATTCCTAGTTCACGTCCTTATTTCATTTAGGGACGTAACTAGGAAGGGGGTCTTTTTAAAGTAATTTTTCTTAAATTCTATTACCTTTTATCTGATTACAATATATTGAACTACCTTATAAATATTAATTAACAGAAAATCTAGTGTCTTATCTACATATACAAATAATTCCAAAAATGAAAATTTGAAATTGAAATTAAGCAAATTAAAGAATATTGTTATGAAAAACAAATTGAAATATAATTATATAAGTACTCTTGTTTTTGTTTTTAAATGTTCATCATTATAAGAAAATTATTAATTTACAATTGCCTCCTTCCTAGAACGTCCATAAAGTTATTTCATTTATAGAGACGTGAACTAGGAGGGGTACGGTCAAGAGCCCCCCCGGTCAAGAGCCCCTCCCGGTCGTGAGCCCCCCCCCCGGTCAAGAGCCCCCCCGGTCATGAGCCCCCCCTCCCCGGTCAAGAGCCCCCCCGGTCACGAGCCCCCCTCCCTGTTTTTTTAATCATTATTTACCTAGTTAAACAAATGAAGAACTACTTAAATAGAAATAAATGAGAGTTGCTAATGTAGTTTGTTGTATCCGCTAGTTTGTTGTACTGCACACTTCATGATTGTTTAATGACCTGGCAGGGGGGTTTCGGGGGGCGGCACGCCCCCCGATACACATATATCTTATGTCTAATCAGTAATGAACTACAAAAGTGTCAATAAGGATTAAATAATATAGGTAAATAAGGATTTAAAAACAGGGGGGCTCGTGACTGGGGGGGCTCATGACCGGGGGGGCTCTTGACCGGGGGGGGCTTATGACCTAGCGGGGCTCATGACCGGGGGGCTCTTGACCGGGGGGGCTCATGACCGGGGGGGCTCTTGACCGGGGAGACTTATGACCTACACCCGAACTAGGAAGGGGGTATTTGGATCGGTTCATAACTTCCTAGTTCACGTCCCTGAATGAAATAGGGACGTGAACTAGGAATTTACCAGCTAGGTGTATTCCCAATTACGACTTCTAAATTATCTACCAAATTGAAATTTCTTTACCTATAAGTTAGGTAGCTAGCTTGCCTATACAGGGTGGGCCAAAAAAAGCGGAACCAAAATTTGATTTGATATATCTTAGAAACTACTAACGTTATGAATTTTCTAAAAGTACCATTGTGTTTGTCTACTTCTTTTACATAAATGGTGAAAAAATCAATCCTATTCATACATCAATATTAATGCTACAGTGATTATAGTAAACGGTGTCAAAAGTATGCTTGCGCACAAACAGAAAAATTTACTAACAAATTTTTTTTAACAAAAATACCTAACACAACGATCCTACACAATATATCATTAACAAACCATTATTAAATAAATGTTTAGTCTTAATTCCTTCCTTAATTTCTACAATTGTCCTCCATTTCTTGACATAATTCAATCCTTGTTCTCATTGCTGCCATAACTCTTTTAATTAATGCAGAATTTTCTTAGAGTAAATTCACTTCACTTGTAATTCTGTCATTCAAGTCATCTATGTTCACAGGCGGAGTTGAGTACTCTTACTCTTCAATGTCCAAATAAGAAAAAGTCACCTGATGTTATGTCCAGTGATCTTGGTGGCCACTCATTTTGCATAGATTAGTGCAATAATGCGATTGTTGAACACATCAGTTAGCAAATGTCGCAAAGCGATCGTCATGGCAATAATGAGAATATGGATTGAATTAGATAATTCGGGAAGAAATGGAGGACATAT